>JAVQIZ010232287.1:0-14192 GCA_036023535.2 Galaxias brevipinnis | reverse complement strand
CTAATTTAAAGAGATAGCTAAAGATCATGTCATTATGAGGCATATGTTTAGAAAATTGATATTAAACCGCCTCCTTTCATAATTAAAGACCCGAATATAGTGCGACCCATATGGATAGGATGAGTATTCCATCTTTGGTGAGACCATGATAGCAGTCGATAGATTACGGAGCTTCTCAAGACCCCAGACTGCCATCTGGTGGACAAATTACGGTACTGCAATTTCACTTAGCACCTCAATCTGTGTCGTGAAAATGGGAAAGTAGGGATGCATGATACCAAGTTGACTAGTTCTATGTCAAGTATCCCGATACTGACAAGTTTAAAGGTCTTATTGTGTACTTAAAATGCAGATAACTTAGATTTTGTTCTGTGAAAACCTGTCAGCAAAGCTTGTACAACACAGCATATTGTGCAGGTGAACCGCTGATTTGTAGATATTCAGCCTACTTTTGGCCACGTTAGTGACGTAATTTATCAACAAATGTGTCCCACTTTATTCACACTTACTTGACGACTTCGGGCCTTTTCCAAATAGTACACTCCTTCCCTACTCACTGTCTGTAAGCACCCTCTATCAGTGCTATAGGTCTGCAAGTGTAATGTGTTGTGTTTTCTGTATTTGCAGTGCGTTTCTGTAATGTGTTGTGTTGTCTGAATTTGCAGCAGGTTTTCTAAATGCTGCGCATGTGTTGTCAAAGTGATGTAAATGTTTTCTGAAGTTGCGTGCGTTGGCCTCTCAGGGCCACCGTAGTTTAGGCTACAGGTAGACGGCCGGGAACAGCCATGACATCGCCATCTGTTTTATTTTAAGGTTGGTGTGTTTCCTCAACACCAAATTAACCGGCCAAAGTTACCTTAAGTTTAAGGTCATCGTCACAAGTATTGTCTTTTTATGACATATAAAGATACTATATGAACCATAGGCCCACACTATTTGTGTGGTCATTGTTTCTTTACACGGAATCATTTGTCCATCAGGGTCCCACCGTGCATGTCCCTCATAACATACAGATGTTTCTTTGGTTGGGCACTCTCGTCTTGTCAAAGTTAGCCATCAAGCTTGTTTGCAAAATAATCTACATTGTCATGATAACTATCTATCTTGAGGTACAAGCATGGATTTACATTCAAAAATATACAAAGAAAATAGATCATAATACGCTATTGGACATTTGAATGCAGCATTTGATGACTTTGTATAGCCTTCTACTTTTCTTCATGTTACCTGGCTGTGCAAGTGCATAAGCCTTATGATAAGTGGCTATCCATCAATAGGCCTGCCTGATAACTGAGTGAGGTTCCTCTGTACAATTTCTACTGTCTGGTCCGGAGCGGACGTGTGGGTGTTTTTTTCATCCCCCTGTATTCCAGACTCAACAACCTACTGCTTTTCAGCGCCTTCGGTCCTGCGGTGATGTACTGCGTTCTGGACCGCATGTCTGTGTAGCCTATTTGGGCTACTTTTACTACTTTTACTTCTGCTATTTCATTGGGGCTAATTTGTGCTCAATCAAATTGATAAAATTTTTAAA
Source organism: Galaxias brevipinnis (assembly GCA_036023535.2). Taxonomy (NCBI): domain Eukaryota; kingdom Metazoa; phylum Chordata; class Actinopteri; order Galaxiiformes; family Galaxiidae; genus Galaxias; species Galaxias brevipinnis. Next base: position 12,658 of record JAVQIZ010232287.1, on the reverse strand, counting down.
CTAGCCTTTAAATAGGCCTACCAAAAGAACTATAAAGTTGCAAGGTAAAACATAATTCTTGACATATGCTAACTGACCGAACAATAGGCCTAGCCATGGTAGATGGTACCCAGTTAATGCGGGACCCCAAATTGATCGAGAACACATGCGGATGAAATCATTATTAAAATGTTATTTTATTATCTATGAGATTTATTGTTAAATTGGTAGACATAATCATTAGTTAGATTATCTAATCCTACGAGCCACTTAACATAGATTGTTATTTGCTCACAACCACAGAAAAAAAGTGAATACAATTAAGGAATTTAAAACCTATTTTATTTGTTTACTCTAACCATATGTCAAATAAATCACTAAAATAAATATTATCAATTAACTTAAAGATGCGGCGCGCGACATACACAGACGTTCGCGGAATCATGTCGCGTGCTTTAGTCTGGTGAGCCAGTAATTTCAGGCGCGCGCACCATTGCCTACAGTTATCTTGTCTCCATCCCTCCACCGCCCATCTCCGGTTCCCCGCGTGGAAGGCTTCTGCATTCAAACTGATCAACGAAGGAAACAATTAAGAATTGAGTTATGGCATCAACGCCATTTGCCAGCATAGGCATTTGCAGCAACGAATGAAACGTCGGAATATTCTTAGTAGAAGCTAACGGTCTGTCGGTCCTGCTTAGTCGCAGCTTGCACTGAATCATCTCCGAACAGTCTTGAACGTGGAGGTCGTCTTGAATGTGGAGGTCGGCGGGAAACTGAGAAGATGAGGAAAGAAAGGGGAGTACTGCTCCTTTTTGTGTTTTTACAGCTTTTGCTTGCAGGTAAGTGCCTATTGTCCATGCATGAAAAAGGCCCATAGCTACTGTTAATTTACGCTTTATAAAAAAATATCTGCCACATTACAGTTATTTAAATTAACAAGCGTCTGTCGTGTTGGATATTAGTGTTATTATTAGCATATAAGTAGTCTTAATAATAGCATAATATGTTATACTCTAACCATCGGACTCACAAAATTGTCTTCCGTTCCCTATATTGCTCTATAAAAGAAATGAGTTGTGCATTGTGACAGTTTGACACATATGCAGCGAGCGCCAGCGACCATATCAAATAATTATAACAATACTAGACAATATAACGAATCTGTGGTGACTGCAGGTGTCACAGAGATGTAAATAATGTCTTATATCGTAAGTCAACCCGATGATTGGTCAATCACATGATATGTGCATAGTGATCTACCTCAAACCAGACGGTTGATCGCACAGCACTGTCCAATGAGGTTGCAGGTTTGTGCTAGCAACGGGTCTAAACAAGGCTGTCACAAGGGAGAAGGAAGCAATAGGAGAGGAAAGCAGAGAATTGAAAGGATAGAGTTTTTATTTAATATTTCTTTTTTATGAAAGGAATTTAAAACAGTAAAATAAAACATTAAAAAGTGGTTGTGAATGAGTGAGAAAGTCTGAGAAGAAGGTAGGGAAGAAGTCTGGAAGAGATTATAGGAGGAGAGCTAAGAAGGGATGGGAAAAGGAGAAGAGGGAAAGTGAAGATGATAAAGCAGCCTTGTTATTAATTTCTGTATTTTTCTGCTGCCATGCCGATGGTAAGAGAGAAGACGATGATCCGTCCTCCTCATCTAGCTCCATCTCTCTTTCTCTGTCCACCACCACCTCCCACCCCTCCTCGCTCTACATATCTGATGGACTTGGCCTTAGTGAATGTCATTCTGCCATTTGGCCTCCTTTGAATGGCAACATAAGGGATTATTACATTAATTATTCTGAAATATACTCCTATCATTGTATAAAACATTTTGTGTTTATCAGCTATTTTCCAGTCTAGCATGATCAGATGGATGAGATGGTAGTTTGATTAAATACTGAATAATCTCTCTCTGTCTATCTCTCTCTCTCTCTCTCTCTCTCTCTCTCTCTCTCTCTCTCTCTCTCATTCACTCTTCTTCTTCGTCTCTTTCACTTTTTCCATCCCTCTGTCAGAGTCTTTCTCTGGTGACCATGATGAACTCCACTACATTTCCTCTACCCACTATCGTCTTTCCAACCACCGCCTACCCCCAAGTTTTCGACCCCACAAAGACTCCTATGATACCCTGCGCCCTTTGAACCTACACAATCCCCTGGCAAGAGTCTACCATCACCGCTTGGAGACCAACTCACATGATGCCTCTCACAAGCCGCTTCCCCCAGTGTTTCAACCCCACTTTGACTCCAACACCCATGGTGCCTCCCATCACACCTCCCCCCAGCAACAGACCCACCTGGACTCCAAGTCCCTTGATGCCCCTCTCCAGCCCCTGCCCCCTGTCTACAGTCACCATCTGGACTCCAGCTCTCACCTTGCCCACGAGTCGAAACATGGCACGCTGGCCAAGCTGATGCCAGCTGCTCACATTGCCTTCCGTAAGATGCCTGGTGGACATAGAGCCGTCAACCTCTTGGCCCAACCGAACCACGAGGTTCGCCTGGACAATATCCACATTTCAGCACGCCACATAGTCACCGTGGTAAGTACGCAGACAATTTGTGAAAGTGCTCTTTCTCTAATGCCTGTAAAAGCTAATCTAATCATAATTTTATTATTTCCAGTTAACACTATATCAGGATGACATATTGAAATACAGGTCTGGTGGAAAACTATGAAGAATTGTTCCTTCGTAAATCCGATATATTCCGAAATATGGGAATTTTATTGGATATTAAAACAATTAAGAAGACATCATAATTTTTTAATATTTCAGAAAGCATGGTTTGTTATGGAAGACAGGTCAAACATGAGATTTAAGGACAAACACATATCTAAAAGTATGTCGCGGCAAACATTGATGAACAGCTGTTTGTACTTGAGTTACATAGAACGCTTTATAGAAAGTAGCTCCTAAAGTTAAAGAAGCTCCAAATCCTTCTGGTTCTAAAAAGTGCTGAACGCTGCATCTTGAAGCCATGCTCCGCTGTCCTGTAACCTATGGCATTAACTGCATATGAGAATGTCCATCATTAGGTAGGCATGTCAGACTACATAGAGACCAAGACACTCCACACCACATCGTGTATTGCTGTTGTGGGATAACAACCTTGGATCTGCAAACAGATTATTTGAAAAAGAAAATTTCAAAGAATGCGTCCTTATTTCTGAATCTTCTGGAAATATTGGAGTATCATAAGGTGTCTTGCCCTCCCTTCTTTATCCCCGAATATAAATAGTATGCCTTGCCATTTTATGTGTTTAATGTTCTGATAAGCAACTACCTTCAGGCTGACTTATGGCCTTAATTAAAGGCTGTACCTGAGTAGGGACAAAGAGAGAACACAGACAGGACATGGATTGATGTAAAACATTTGTTTAGAAAGACCAAGCGAGAAAGCAAGAAATAGACACACAGATTTGTAATTTTCCATCTGCAATTGTAGCAGCACACTGACTTCTGCAGCTGCTGCTGCTGTCTTGGTGTGTGTGTGTGTGTGTGTGTGTGTGTGTGGGTGTGTGGGTGTGTGTGTGTGTAACTGTACCCTGGGAGCAGAGTGCTCTCATTGTTCTCACCCCTCTTTCTCTTATTTTATCAGTCTGATCTAAATATTTCTATTTGAGGATTTTTGTCATGTTAGGTAAAGAATCTTAACCTGAAACAGACCAGAATTTTATGCGAGATAACCGATATACCGTATTTTTTATTTTTTTTTATTTCCTACTATTTATTTTTATTTATACAGGGGTAATTGACTGAGACCAGGTCTCTTTTCCAGCACTGCCCTGTTTAAAGGCAGAATATATAAATGACAACAAAAAATTTATAAAAATAAGCAAAAAATGTGTAACAATATTTACAATACAGTACAATATTTAAGTTTCAACCAAACAAGAACACTCTTCAACTCCCAAATCCTCCAATACAATTTTTAATTGAACGGAAACAAACTGTTATAATTTAAGTTCCTGTTGAATCTTGTTTCATTTATCCGAGGCAAACATTTTTAAAGTATGCCAATGACATCTACGTGAAAATCAACTTCAATGTTGGGAGCAACATACTTTCAGTCAAATATTCTTCATACAGTACCTCAGTCCTGGATGACAAAGTACTTAAATGTAACATTCAAAATGTGCAATTCAAGACATAAAGTATCTTGCTCATGTTCGATTCGTTCTTACACCTCGATGTCAGATGAAGTCTAAGCTGAGTGGGAGTTGACCTGTTTGGGTCTGCAGTTCACAACCTGCTCGTCATCTCAGGCTACATTTGATCAGCTTTAAGTTGGGAGTCCATGGTAGATGTGCTGAGGCTTGGTCTATCTAGGTTACGTCGTCACCTGACTGGAGTGTTACATTGTACCGCCTAACCACACAGGAAATGAATAGACTGTGTTTGTGTCAGTGTGTGGATGCTTGTGTATGTTCGCATTGGTTGGTGAAACAGACTGTGTTCGTCTGGGAGCAATTACAGTTGATAAAGAGACCAGCAGCCTGATTTCATCTGGCTCTTGCTTATTACTTGCAATACACCCTCACACATTGGACCGTATCTTTTTCATTTCCTGACAAAACATCAGGGAAATATAAAGGATGGGATTTGCCTTCTGTCTTTTGTTGTATGTTTTTATACATCTGTGGGCAGCCTATGTGTGATTTGTGTATTTTGAGCAGTACTAATCATAATACATAATCTTGCTCAACTCATTTTAAGAATGAGCCATGTCTGGTAGTAAAATGTGAAAGTCACATGTTATCAGCCTGCCATTTCTTTGTAAGGCACACATAGCTAAGAACTCGTTTTGACTTGGAATTTTCCCACCTTGAATTATTTATAATTATATTAATTATATTTTGATATTAATAAACAAAAAGGTTACTTGGAATCTTTGGCCAGGTTTCAAAAAGACGGATTTACAGTTAACAGTAACAATAATGTCTGAGTTGGATTCAACAAATGGAGAATGTGTAACGTCACCGCTTGAATATTAGTTATTATGTAGACGTGGGCAAAGGACATGCTTTGAATGCTGCGATACAATGTTCTGCTTTCTCGTGCATTGCAGATCTTTACTATAACAGATAAATATGCACACTGAATATAAAGGAAGTGGCAGGGAGTGTTTTACCTTTCTATGAAATACAGACTCATGAGCTAATGTATGAGCTAATGTATTTGTTATTATGAGTGGGTGCGGTCAGTCAGTCAGTCGGTCGGTATGTGTGTTGTCTAACTCTATTGCATCCCTTCTCTATGTGTGCTCTGCATTTAGTTGTGGAGTTGCTGATTTATTTATTAGGTGCTCTGCTGGCTGACCTATTCCACGCTGTGAGGACCCCAGCAGAGCTGAATGTCACACAGCAGTGAAGCCTGCTTGGTAAAGGAGTTCACGATGAACTAACGTTTAGGATGCCTGTGTTTTGGGAGAGAGTTGCTAAGCTTTGTACAAAATGTGATGTTTAGTAAGAAGGCAGTGATCCATGTCAGTGTTACCTCACCGGTTTAATTAGGATGTTGTATGGGTAACATTATCAAGAAAGTCCAATAGTGGATGAAACTATTTTGTGTTGTCGTGACTTTTAGAAATAAAAGGCCAATATTTTTAATTAATCCACTCAGAATTTCCTTCTTTAGTGTAGAAGGTAACTGTAACATTTAAGGAACAGTTTACCAGTACCAAGATGGTGTACTTACTGCTTGGCCCTTTCTTATCATGTATGAACTGAGTGAATGCGAGTGAGTTAAAAACCAACTGAATAAAATGGAAAGGGAAACTAACCAAAAGAAACTAAAACTGTTTCAAAGTCTTTTCATCTTATGTTTTACTCGTCAATAGTGTTAGTGCTTTTTTATTTTCAAATATTGGTTATTTTATCAGGATAGACCAGACTTATATCTTAAAGTGTATCGTCTCAGCTGAAACAATGCCTATCAGTGCATTCAGAGGTTAGACCAATGCCATTTTATCCCTGAGTCTGTCTTTAAAGAAAACAGACATTTCACTCCATTTTCACTCCTCTCCTGCCCACCATATTTTCTCTCTCATACTTCAATGAATGGAGCTGCTGCTCTCTCTCTGCTTAAGGCCAGTACCCTTCCTATTGACCTGATACACTTGGGACTGGAAACGTTTGTAGAAAGTAAATATAGGGGTAGAGAGAGTGAGATTGAGAGAGAGAATATATGTTTGTATTATATGTTTGTTTAAGTGAGCCAGCATGTGTGTTTCTGAACTAAAGAGAGAATTTCCGTTTGTGTTTCCGTGTGTGTGTGTGTGTGTGTGTACTTCCTTTTATCACATGGCCTGTCCCCTGGGGGCCATCAAGCGCTCGCCATGACGATATCACTAATGGAAGGAGAGACAAGTGAAAGGAGGTGGATGTAAGAAACAGAATGAGAGGGAGAGTAGGTAGGAAGGGACAGACATGAAGATAGAAATTTAAGAAAGTGTAGAGAAAGAATGAGGGAGAAAAGGAAGACGGAGATCATAGCCCAATTTTGAAGGACAGAATGGAAGAAATAGAAAATGGAGCCTGCCGCCTTTCGCTCCTGTTGGAGTTGCCTTTTGTCAGTCATAGAGATCTTTCTCTAGTTAGAGCGTGTGCCATGTGGTTGTCACACAGTCTGTCTGGTCAGTGCTGTGTGTGTGTGTGTTTGTGTGCCAGTGTATTGTATCTCTGTGGATGGATTAGGTGGAACTATCGCCATTCTTGTTTTGACTTCAAATGTTTTTGTGCGTTCAATTATTAATGCTCAGTGTATAGTCATCTGCCTTTGTGTAGATGTAGTTTGACAAACAAACTGGTACAGCATTGTAAAACAGAACTAGTTTCATTAAAATAAATAATGTGGACCAGCTGTATTTGGTAAGAGTTGATTCGGATGTTAAGTATCATATTGACAATTGTAAGTTGTATAGCCAAGATGACAAGCACACCGGCCATAATATCAGTAATCTACAGTGGGATTTGAGTATAACACCCCTTAAAACAAGCCAATACATTTGCTCTAGTTTGGCAGCAGTCGCCGGGGAATCTAACCTTTGATATTTTTATCAGCATACCGGTAAATGTTAGAACAGAGACAGTGAATAATAGCGGAGATTGAAAAAGGCTTCTCAATTTTGTTTTAGGACACAATTGCCTGTAGGGGGTGCCACTGAGCAACTTATTTTCAGTTTTCAGTCTTCAGACAGCTAGCAACCCACCCTTCTCTGAATGACAAAGAGAGAAGTTTATGTTCTGGCTCAAGCTAATGAAGGTTAGCTACACCAGGCAGAGAGAGATGAACTGAAGGGTGTCCTCGGCCAGAATCAAGCTCCTGCCACTTTGTTTGCATACATTGTTTGTGTGGTCAGCCCCTGTGGAAATCTGAGCTATGAGAGAATGCTGGTGTCAGCTCTTTAACCTGAGCTTCATTGACTGAGCCAAATAGTATACTATACTATAATAATTTCCATCCTACTCTACACTGTGACATTGTATTGTATTGTAGAGAGGTACAGAGAGAGACTTTGAGCAGTGCAGGTGTTGCTTACGTTTCCCAGTTACGGGATGTTCAGCCAGCCAGCAGGACACTGCACGTTAATGCAAGTTGGTGGAAACAGAGCCTGCAGGGAAAGACAGACAAACGCACAAACACACACGCACAGACACACGCAGTCTGACACAAACAAACACGTGTCAAAGGAAATCACACACCAAGACAGCTCAGCTGGAAAGCACACTCTTGTCTCTTTGTCTCTCTCCTTATTTTCTCTCTCTGCCCCCATTTTCTGCCTCTGCACTCACCATCCCTGCATTCAGTCTCTCTTGTTTCTGTCTCTCAGTCGAAACATACATACTTTATTCTTTCATATTCCTACAGTGGTCAGGAAAGATAACCATGATAAACACAGGCATTGGCGATATTTTTATCAAATTTAAATTACGCCCCTTAGCACAAGCTCAGTTCATAATTCTCACACTAAAACACAGACACACAGACACACGTACACACACACACACACACACACCTGCACACAGGTCCCTGTGCATTACTCTAATGTAATAATTCTACAACATAAAGATTGTATTGAATACGTCCAATGATTTGATTTGTATTCATGGATAGTTGCAATGTTTGTTTATGGAAAGTTTGATCTTTTTTATATGGTAGTGCCGAGAACAGAGTGCAAACTGAGAAATATAAAGCTTTTTTGACCTCGCTTTTTCCCTCATCCTTTCTCCCCTGACCAGTTGAGGTTGAGAGAAGGTGATTGAATCAAATTGGATTCTCTGTAATGCTCCACCCCCCCACCCCTTCTCATGGTCGTCATCCAATTAGCTGTGATTTCCCAGCCTGAGAGCCTCTTTACAGCCTAATTGAGGACCCGGCGCCCAAGGGCTGTCTCTCTCACTGCATGTTTGGAGACAGCGGAGGAGAAAGAAGAACCCAGGGCCTCAATGGAGGGACGCTCTTTCTGGAAGTTTAACCTTTTATTGTTTCAAGGAAGAGATCATTTCATTGGGTGTTGGACAAGTGTCGTGGGTTCTCTTGCAGGCAGTTTTTCGTCAATTGTACATCAAAACAAAAAGATTGTCTTTTCATCTATCTGTCTCACAAAATGTGCCCATCCATCCAACTGTTTGTATGTCTGCTGGTAGGTCTGTCGTTTCCACTAAGACCATCTCCTCATCCCTCCATCCATCCACCCACTCCCCTCCCTACCTCCCTCACTTTGTATCCTCTCCCTCACTCTCTGTGTCTATAAATAGGTGCTGTTTAAGTCTCTGACCTGTACAGGAAACATCAAGCTAATGGCATTACACTGGCATGGGATTCAGTGTGCTGTTGACGAATCAGGGTAGATGTTCACCTGCCTTAAGCCAATCCGGTCAGGGATCAACCCCACTGTCAGCCAGTGCCAGAACTCAGAGCTTCGGGACAGGAAGTGGGTTGGTACATAGTGAATCAATCAGTCGGCATCAGTGGTCCTGTCTGAATCTACAGCACATGTAAGGTAAGATGAAATACCCATTTAGGTTATGTACATTTAAGGTAAGATAATCTACCCATCTAGGTTAGGTTAGGTTATGTTGATATAGGTTTTGTTTTAGGGTTTTGGGAGTGTTTGGTCTGGATTTTGGGAGTGATTTTGTTTCTGGAGTACTTGATTCAGCAGGGTAAGGGGGTAAGATCTGGGGGGGAGAGGGTTCATATAGGCTGGAGCTAGAGTAAGCCATGATAGGATTTACTTGTCTACAGTATTCTTGTTTGTGATAAACTGAGATAAGGTACTGGCTGTTGTTGCTCTTACTAGATTCAATTAAAGCATCAGCAGAGCAAAATGTTATTCAGTCATTTAGGCATTAGGCCCAACCACACAACCCACCCACACACACACTTAAACCGCTAGCTCTCTCACATTAGACACACACACACACACACACATACACACACATACAGGCACACACTGATCGCTCTTCCCCTGTCCCTCTCACACACACCAATAACCACATCTCTGCTGATGCTTGATGTTTAATATCAAGCGCTCTCTTAGCACAGCAGGTGACTGTTGCCAGGATACGGGTGTGATTATTTTCTCCCTTCGTCTTTTGCCTGTCCCTTGTCTCTTGTCTCTCGCCTCTCTTTCCCCTTCCCATATATGATTACCTCCCCTCTGCTCTATCCCTACCCTTCGTCTCTGTCCTTCTCTCAGCTCTAAGTCCCGCTCTTTTCATCCCCCTGTCCGCTGAGGGGGTTTTAAGCAGGACTTTTCAGTGGTTGCTGTGTGTGTACCTTTTATAGAGACATTTTGTGTGTACTGTCCCCTTAGCAGCAGTTATGAATCCTGACGATGAGTCAGATGGCTAAATCAGTCTTTTGGGGTGGTGGTGGTGGTGAGAGGGGGGGTGTGTTCAGGTATGTGTGTGCGGGAAGTGGTTGGTGTTGGGGGCTTTGAGCTACAGGTGGTGGGAGGGAGTCAGCTACACACACACACACACAGTCACACATATACACCCCAGACCAATTGAATGTTCAAGAGGAAGGATAGACTCATTTAGCCAGTGCGGTTTTAGTCCGTTGTCAGCCACAGATTATTCTCCGATAACGTCTATTGTTAATTTTCTTCGATAAGGACAGAAGACTGTTTCCAGACAAAGAAACACCTCTAACTGCTGTGTCCTCAATGGGAGGCTGAGGGGACATATTCAAAGAGACATTTTATTTGGAGACATCCTAAAAGGAGACTCGTGAGAGAGAACAGGGGGACAGTGTTTTAAAGGACTATCACATTGACATATACACACAACGTCAACGACATTCAAGAAGCTTTCTTTGGAGTCCTCAGATGTAAATGTAAAGAAGACTTATAAGAAAAGAGACAAGGAAAAAGTTCAGGTTTTGATGAAGGATTGGAGGAGCTTTTTAATGGAGGGATTGAACAGGACATTTAAAGGGTACCTTTAATCAACTTTCTCTATGTTGTTGAAGGAGCAGGATTAGACTGTTAGCTCAATCAAATCTGTTAGTTTTTTGTATTGACATATGAGTATGCTTTGTGAATATTATCATACTAAAAATCATACGATGCCTAATCATATTAACATCTAATGTTATGTGTTTTCTGTAGCAACCTGCATAGTGGTTTTCTGTCCACTAGCTTCTAGAATGTTGTTGTCATTGTTGCTTATCCTTGCCAATTCCTTTCCTCCTTGACACAAACAAATGCATGCGCATAGACACACACACACACACACACACACACACACACACACACACAACCTGTTGTGGCCTACTGACCCGGGGGGGATGTGCTGTCCTGGCTAAATATGGAATCTCTGAGGTGGCCCTGACGATGCCCGAGGAAAGGAGCAGCCCATCGGTTGGCCGCAAACGTCTTCCTATTTACTGGGGAGGTATAGAGGAATGGAGTGAACAAGGGATGATTAGGACTACAAATATTCACTGGGAAAGAGAAAGAGGAAAGTGTTGAAGGAGGTACAGGGTGGGATGGAAGGAGAAGACACAAAGAGACTAGTTGATAGATGGAGAGAGGGGAAGATTAGAGGGATGCAGATGCAGTAGGAGTAAGAAGACAGGCTGATACAGGGGTAGAGGGAGTGTTACCATGTAGGACCCTGTTTAGCCAAGTAGGGATAGACACAAAGCAAGCAGGGACATTTCATGGTGTGATAGAGTGAGCGAAGTTTGTGCATTATCGATAATGATAAAAAAAGAGGGATGGCATAATGGAGCGAGAAAAGGAGGGAAGGCAGAGCTCTGTCAAACTGTTGTCCTCTGTGGCTTCCTCTACCTCACCGGTTGCCATGGTGATATGTCTCTCAGTAGGGCTCAGTGTAACTGACATATCTTTGAAAGCTTAGGATTGAATGGATGAATAACATTCATTGCATTATTAGGTTTTAGGTTAGGATCAGTCTCCAACTGGATCTTGGACAAACACGGTGTTTCGATAAACATGTCTTTATAACATGTATCACCTGCCTTGTGTGCCAAAAAAAGACTGTTCGAAGGATTTTTGCTTCTACTGGTGAATTAGTAAAGATGCACAGAGTGTGCTCAGGCAGAATATGTATGAAAAACAAATAAGGAATTCTCTGTGATAGGAGGAAATTGCTAAGATGCCGGCAGTGAGGGGCACTGTTTCAATAGTGGTTTACATTGCCCTCATTGACTCATTGATTTTCATATTATGCATTAAAAAAAAGAATCCAGTCGTGTATGGAACACATTTTGTGTTTATATTTGAGAATGCAGTCAAAGAATTTAAAAGATATGCTTTCCAACTCAGCGTTCTGTTTTGAAATGTATGGGGCAATGTTCTTAGAGCCTGTGCACAATGACCACCACCCCCTGTCCTGAGGTGTCCAGGATGGCCTGGAGTGGTGAGGGTATGTAAATGATCCCACTCGTTTTGAGAGAGTGCCCCAGTGTGTTATTTTGAACCCCTGCTCCCTCTTCCCAGTACCTGCAGGTGGACGTGAGGAGGCTGAACGTCAGTCTGCTGCGTCTCTTCAGAGAGGGCGTGGCCTCGGCCCTGGACGTTACAGCCAGTCATGTCCACATCCACCAACTTGACGTGAGACAATGCACACACACGCACACACTGAGACTCAAACTCGTCCATGTTAACCACCTGAACTGGTATACATTAGTACTCAGACACACGGAAACACCCACTCATACCTACGTCGAGTGCTTTTGAAGTTAGGATAGAGACACCCACACTCACTCACATACGTACTGTACACACAAAGTCCCACGCATCCACTTCAACCTTTTTGATGCAAAATATGGATGCCGACTAAGAGAGGAAAACAATTCTAGCAAAATTGTCTTTGTCCACCACCCTGACACAAGCCTGTCATAACCAGGTATTATTTGTATAGTGTTTATAGTACTCCTTATATTGACTCTTCATTTCCTTCTCTTCCTCCAGGAAAGGAACAATGGTATTGAGCTGTACGTGTCGACAGACAGGTCTGGAGTCTCTGAGGTCCTCCCAGCAGAGGAAGTCATCCGATCACTGAACGTCAGGACCCTCCACCGCAGACTAGGCAGCTTGGGCATCACAGAGGTTTCTTCTGAGGTTTGTGTGTGTGTGTGTGTGTGTGTGTGTGTGTGTGTGTGTGTGTGTGTGTGTGTGTGTGTGTGTGTGTGTGTGTG
>JAVQIZ010232285.1:0-43973 GCA_036023535.2 Galaxias brevipinnis | reverse complement strand
CCCTACTACGTCACCATCTTCCTGACCGAGTCCAACAAGAGCGTGCTGCAGTTCCAGAACGTCCGCCGCGTGGTCCAGATCTTCCGCATCATGCGTATCCTGCGCATCCTGAAGCTGGCACGCCACTCCACAGGCCTGCAGTCTCTGGGCTTCACCCTGAGGAGGAGCTACAACGAGCTGGGCCTGCTCATCCTCTTCCTGGCCATGGGCATCATGATCTTCTCCAGCCTGGTGTTCTTTGCTGAGAAGGATGAGGACGACACCAAGTTCAAGAGCATCCCCGCCTCTTTCTGGTGGGCCACCATTACCATGACCACGGTGGGCTATGGAGACATTTACCCCAAAACTCTACTGGGGAAGATAGTGGGGGGGCTCTGCTGCATAGCTGGGGTGCTGGTGATAGCCCTGCCCATCCCCATCATCGTGAACAACTTCTCCGAGTTCTACAAGGAGCAGAAGAGGCAGGAGAAGGCGGTGAAGCGGCGGGAGGCCCTGGAGAGGGCCAAGAGGAACGGCAGCATCGTGTCCATGAACATGAAGGAGGCGTTCGCCCGCAGCGCCGAGCTGATGGACGTGGTGGTGGAGAAGGGCGAGCGGCCGCACGACAACCACGCCTCGCCGGGCCGTTGGAAGTGGACCCCCAAGCAGGAGGCGTCGGAGACCAGCTCCAACCACTCCTTCAACCCCCAGGAGTCGCCCGTTAAGGCCCAGGCCTCCAGCCCCCAGCGGCTCAACCCCCAGAAGCTGGAGCAGATGTACAACCAGATGGCCAAGACCCAGTCGCAGCCCAACCTCAACGCCAAGGACCGAAGCTCCAGGGCAGCCCGGCGGCGGGACGAGATCGAGCTGGGGGGCGTGGGTGACATGAAGAGCCTGTCCAGCATCGACAGCTACATCAGCTGCGCCACGGACTTCCAGGAGAGCAACCGCTACCCCAGCCACAGCCCCGGCCTGGCCCTTCAGGAGGGCGCCCGCTTCTCCCACAGCCCCGCCGCGGCACTCTCCGGACGGAACAAGACGAGCCTGCGCACCACCCTGGAGCAGCAGGAGCCCCGGTCTGGCTCCAGGCCCCCGGGCTTAGACGCCAGCAGGCAGGGACTCCACTCGGTCAACCTGTCCAAAGGCTATGCCTCCCGGGGGGGCTACCGGAGCGGAGGGGACTCGGGTCCTTCGCCTCAGTCCAACAGCTCGGCCCTGTCCGACCGCTCCCTGCTCAGCCCGGAGGCGTCCGTCTACACCACGGCCAGCAGCCGCACGCCGCCCAAGTCCCCTGAGACGCCGGCCACGCTGACGCCCACCGTCTTCACCTTCCACGACTCCTCCATCAGCAAGTACATCGACGCCGACACGGACGAGGAGGAGCACCTCCGTGACGCCAGCCCCTCGAAGCGCCTGCTGTCCGGGGTCAGCCCCAAGCGCCGGCCCAACAGCGGATACCCGAGAGCGGGCACCAACCACCTGGACGCCGCTGCCGCCGCCGCCCACCACCAGAAGTCCCAGGGCCACAACTGCCTGTTTCCCCCGGAGGGGACCGCTGGCCGGGGCAACGGCCACGAGAACCATGTGGGGCCCGAGGGCCGGAGGTCCAAGGGGGACAGGGGCCGGGTCCACACCCTGGACGAGAGCCTCTGAGGGAGGGGAGAGGGGAGCGGCAGCATGGCCAGCCCCGGGTAGACTGGAGCAGGAGCAGGGACAAACGAGCGACGGCCCGGATGAACCAGGGAGAGAGAGACTCACACAGAGAGAGACCGTGGGGAGAGACAGAGGAACACACTGTGCTGCTGGGTCAACTCACAAACTTCTGGAGAGAGGAGGGGCTGCAGTGGGACGGGCTCGTTGCAGCTTGGTCGCAACAGAACTCAAAGACGGACCACCCCCCCTACAGTCCACCTCACCCTCCCTCTGGCCACCCCTCCCCCCACAACAGCAAGGAGTCTCTGGGAGCCTGTTGGCTGAGAGAGTTGACCCACGGGGAGCATGCCTATCTGGGGGAAATGAGCTTTTGTGACAGGCTGGTGTGGTGGTGGGTGAGGGGTGGGAGATCCGGTGGGAGGGTTCCATGGTCCGTGCAGCAGGGGAGGGAGGGAGAGACCTCCGTGTTCTCAGACAGGCAGAGCTCAGCCCAGCGCTCTCCCACCGCCGAGCTCCCCGCTCACACAGTAGTCTAGCATCCCCAAGAGAAGAGTTAGACTAGACGCCTATAAAACTACTCACTAGTGCCCCCCAAGCCCCAAATCAGGCCTTAGTCATTTGCAAATGTGCGTGTATGTGTGTGTGTGTGTGTGTGCGCACGCGTTTTGGTGTGTCTACACACGTGCACGAGCACACACGAGTGCGCAAGTGCATGTGTCCCAGTGAGCGAGTGCGAGGTTTGTTGGAAGACGTGTCTTAGTGTTTAGGAACCCTTGAGTATTCTGAGTTCGGGTAATTTTTTAGTGTACACGCACACTATGAGATAGTCTTACTTGAGTGATTTATTTTTATAGAGATAAAAAAAGCGCGTTACCTATAGGTCTCTATGACTTGCTAGCTTGTTGTTTTATGATCCTGTTTGTTTGAATAAGTGAGGTAATGTTGTGGAGAACGCCACCGATACTGGAGGTTCTAGCCTCACTTAGGGGGCTCCAGAAACCCTCTTTATGAGTCCACTGTGACAGTTTCTTCATATCTCATCTTACGGTGAGCCCTAAGGACTACATCTCCCACAAGCCATCTGTGAATGTTGTCCAGTTTTCATTCTTTTCAAGCCTGGGTTTTCTTTTTGGTTGGCTTCTTTGCATTGGCTTTAGAGATAGCTAAATGAGTCTTTTTATTTTTGTATTTTATAATATCAGAAATGGTATAAGAAAGAGTATTGCTTCATGTATATTTGAAGACATTTTGTTAATGAGAGAAGCAGAAGGGATAAACGTTCGCATTGTTTTCTGTTGGACGGGAAGCAACGATTCATGAAAGAACTACCCCTCATGCATTCTTATTCCAACTACAACCAGCCAAAGACATGTCAGGATAGCTTGAGATCGGCGAGACTGAGAGAATGTGCAGTGTTCCTTTAAGTCATCAAAACAATGTCCACACAATATCCGAACTGAAAGCAGGCTGCAAGGCATTACAAAAAGCAATTTTCCCCACAAAACGATGCTCTCACTTTACGGAAGTAAGTATGTGTACAGTACATAAACATAAACACACACACGTACAGAAACACACGAAAAGTCCAAACTAAACACATAGGTACCGTAGACAATCTTCAAGATAGCTATAGCCAGTTGCCATGGTGACAGCAGCTGTCCTCAAAGGCTGATCTCTGAGCTGCATAGCTTTCCTAATTGGGGTGGGGCAGGTCTCATTCCACGTAACATACACACAGATGCAAATGTTTGCAACCCACACACACACAGGTTCAAACGCACAAACGCTAATACAAAGAACCCTGGTAGCAGCTACTGTATGGCATCCATAAGCATGTAACATTCTGACAGGCATCCTATGTAGGATATGATTTGATTGATTACATCTGTAATAGAGACAGGTCTATGATATTGAACATGGCCGCTTATCCCCATGTATGCTCTCGGCTGCTTATGTCTGTTGTTCACTTAGAGAACACGGAGAATGTTGCATCCCCAGAGAGCGCCGTGCATAGCTCTCATTCTCGTCTCCACTGGATCTGAGCGAGTGGAGCCGAGATGTGAAAGGAATAGCAATGACTGCGGAAGAGGCTGAACCTGTGTGTGTGTGTGTGTGTGTGTGTGTGTGTGTAAAGTTGAGCAGGCAAAGGATATGCCTAAATGGAGGAATACGAGCGGCTTCCGGTGTGACTGTACCGAGCTGTGTGTACGTGTGTGTGTGTGTGTATGTATGTGCGTGTACGTGTGTACGTGTGTGTGTTCTCATTCATAGGCTGTTTGTAGGCACCTACAACCTGACTCCCTGCCTACTGTACCTACACCCCACCAGGGAGTGACCATCCTTCCATGAAACACAGGATTTGGTTTGCGCTAGAGGATCGTTTTTCTCCCTCTTTCCCGTAGATTGCCTCAGGGCTATTTCTACCCTGCACATAACACCCCAGTTCACAGCCTCTAATGAAGCCTGTGGACGTACGCGAGTGTGTGTGTGTGTGTGTGTGTGTGTGTGTGGGGAGGGAGGGAGACGGTGAGGGAGGAAGGAAGAAACACTGGGCTAGATGCAACCCAATTAGCACACATCAAATAATTGGTCCCCCACTTTGTAGAGCACTGCAGACAGTCGGCTGGGACCACGAAGCCGTGAAACTAAATCTCCTCTAGAACGCTGCCAATCCCTGTCCATTAAATGTCAGCACAGTGCGTCCGCCTCACCCAAACCAATGTCCAGTTGCACTTCGCAGTGCCACGTACAGTATATAGAGTTTCAACCGTGTGTGCAGTCCATAAGTATACGTCTACTATAGAAAAACTCTCTTTTTTCAACGCACACATTTTGTACTGAAATTGTAGAGGTAGTCAGGGACCTTTTGTCAAACAAATATCTCTCAAAAATTATGATGACAATCAATTCTTCATGTTAGACTTTTTGAGCACTAGTGCAGTCAATTGGCATAGGTTGGACTGGAAATGTACGCACACACAGACACACACACACACACACACACACACGCAGAGGTATTGACATACGAGCACCTTGCCATCTGTGTGAAAAGGAGAAGGGAGAGGAAGGAGGAGCGGAATCCGGTTTACTACTACACTGTGACAGGACGTTTCTACATGTCATCCAAACAACAAACACTCGGCTCATTTTGCTGCTAGCCATCTTTGTTCTCATCTCTGCTCCTTCATATCAGAGTGAGGTCGTTCTGCGTCCTCACATCTCGCAGTGCAAAAATAGCTTTAACTTTCACCGTAGTCCTGAAAGCAGGTGTCCCACAGCATAGGGGTCGTAGGTGTTTGAGGAAGAAAGCACAATCAAGTGACTTCTTTTATTTCTCTTTTTATATACAGTAAGTGAGGGGAAAAAAAAGATAATGTAGAGAGTAGACCAATGCTGTTGAATTTAAAACTGTATTTTAAGGTTAGGGTCAATTCCGAATGCCTTGATAAACTTAGTGCACATTGCTGGTGACAGACAGTGGACAACGGGACAACCACAGAGATCGTATCACAGACTGGCTGATAGAGCAGGAACTAATTTAAGCGGAATTCTCCATTTTGTCCCAAACAAAATTCGTAATGTGGGTTTTACAGGTAATACTCTGAGGAATTGGGCCCAACCTTGACTAAGCCATCAGTCTTTGTATTGTACACGTTTCCAGGGAATCAAAAAAAAAGAAGAAAAAAAAGCGCAATTTGAGTGACCTTCCCCAGCTCTTCTATGGTGTTGTTTGTAGGTCTCAAGGTTGTTTGTTTTGTAAACATTTCTACCCGTCGACTTTCTATGCTGTCGTTTCTGTGTCAATGTTCTGTTGTTCAATGCATGTGGTAACTTTGGAGCTGTGACGGGGCGTGACACACAACAGCGCCACTACTTGTCCTGTAAAAAAAAAAAAAAAAAAATGTCAACGTCCCACGATATTTCTATTTCTTTTAGAGAGGCAACATTCCCCTTGGACAATTGAAAAATGAAATAAATCCAATTATATAATGTTTTGGGATCACACTGATTTGATTGTTTACTTTGACTAAATGATAAGGGTTTTTGGTGCTTGTTAAAGAATCACAGACAGTTATAACCAAATAACATAAGGTAGGCCTCCATATTCTACAGTAGCAGTAAACTGAACATTTTCAAGAAGCTATAATCACAAACTGTCACCCAAAGTACTGCCATTACATTACCACAAGTACAAAGTTATAGATTATCAAACATCATTGCAGGCTTTTGGAAATGTGTGTAACTGTAGTGGTGAGATTAGACACCACTATAGAGAGTCCTTCTTTGTCTTCCTGTCTGACTTACATGGATCCACTAGAGAGAAATGGGGGCTCAGATGAAGAGGAAGCTGTGGACGGTGGGGCAGGAGCAGGAGTCCAGTTTGCCCACCCGTTTCCACACACCCCGACACCGAGCGTTCCCCACCGCCTGCCACTGCAGAGAATGGACCCTAGGGGGGAAGGAAGTGCTGAAAGTCAACCACGTCGTCACGTCAGGCTGATTGGTGCAATACCACCATCTAGTGGCAGAAGTGTCACGGGCAAACAATTCAATTCCACTCTCAATGACAGTGGAGTTATTATAGATCCCACTGCTTTTCTTGGAAAGGCACACCCTCAAGCGCAAGGATTGGCCAGGTGCCCATGCTATGTCTATACCTAATCTTTCTCCTAACCATAACCTTGCTGTTTTTTATGCCTATCTCTGCTCTTATTCCATATCTTAACCTTACTATATGAAAAACTTAAGATAACCTATAAAAAGTGTAACAAGCTTTACGGCCTGTCAATCAACACTCGAGCATGGGCACCTGGCAAATCCTAGCACTCGTGGGGCGGGTCTTAGTGGGGCTAAGAAAAGTAGTGGGATGCATAATAACGCAAGAGTGGAATATAATTTTTTACCTATGACTCTTCTTAAAGTTTAAAGGGAACTTTCTGCCAAATTGTTTACATTTTGACGCTAACAGGATTTTTTAAATTTATGTTTGAGGTTCCTTTCATGATGCCGCAATCACTGAAGGCTACCGTGGTAAAAAGGTAAAACACGTATAGTCTAATGATTAAGAAAACCTCTAATTCAGTCTAAACAGAAGAACCAAAATATTAACAACAATAAAATCAGAGCTGGAATACTAACTAGGGCCCTCAATGCCCTTATTAAACTTCTAATACTTTATTAATACAAATATGTATTGGGTCTATTTACAAGGACACAGTTAATCCCATGGGTGTATAGTCTGCAGTTTGGTTAACACATGGTTTAATCAGGACAGCAAAATGACCAGCAACCCTATTCTATCCCAACATCTCATTTGTTGTACCATCTTATTCTAACACTTTCTTCACTCAGACTCTCTTCATTCCCTCACTTTCCCTGCCATTATGATACTCCTATCCACCCTCCTCATCCCTCTGTTCTGGTCCAGCCTTACCTCCCTCCCTCCTCCTCCTCTTCTCCGTCCCCGGCACAGTGCTTCTGCCCAGCGGCCAGGGCTGGAGGCTGGCACTCCACACACACCTGGTGGCCTTCCCTCAGGTAGCGCATCCACTGGGTGTGTGGGCCTACATCCTGCTGACAGCCAGCTGTTAGGGAGGTCAGCTGGAACTGTACACAATACCTATCACACACACACACACACACAAAGACATCACGTGTTGGACAGAAGAGATGACACATGGACACATTCGACGGCGCGCGTGCAGCTCTCCTACCCTGTGACATCATCGCTCTCAGGGATGTCTCGCTTCTTTCTGGCGTTGCCATAGCCACCGGTGGTGATAAGAGCAGGAACTGTGGAGAAAACATCAGTTAACAACACAGCGTTGGCATGTGGCTCCAGCAAAAGCTAGACTAGCCATGGGGCAAATGAACATTTGTGACTGGCAAAGCCCTTGCGAAGGCTGGCTCCCCCACCCAGTGAGTTGCGGCAGGGCCCACGCTGGCCCCGGTACTCGGCACAGCCAGCATGCTCCTCCAGGCTGGGACAGGCTTCGCCTCCGTTGAGGGGCTCCCGCAGGACCTGCCGGCGCCGCACGCGCACTGCGGCCCTGCACGGCTCGGAGCAGCCCGACCACTCACTCCACTCCCTCACCTCACAGGACACCGCTAGGGGCAATGGAAGGGATAGAGATTGTAGTAGCAACGCAATGGTCAAATCTCTCACACTTAATGGCCATGATAACTTTTTTCCCTAGTCAAATGAGTCCCCCCAGAGACGAAAAATGTATTTTTCACATCAAAAGCTAGGCAAATGTTTACATTATAATTACCATCAGATCTGTTACATTAAAGCACGTATGCTGTAGTTAGATTGGAGGTTTCTTAGGTAGTATCTAAGTAGTTCGTTTTAAAACAAAACATCTCGAGTGAAGCCTTTCGATAAACGGTTCAGAAGAAATCTAATAAAAAAAGATGAGAGAAAAAGCATACCTGGGCACGCCAGCTCATAATCATGACAGCAGTCCATAGATGAGACACACGCCTGGTCGCAATAGCAGGTGCCATAAGACCGGTCCGTTCTCCATCCTTTACTGACGCAGGTTGCGTTGCGACCGTTGCAACAACGACCTGTTTCTTTACAACCTGACTCGCACGGAGCAACAAGAACAATCAATATACCGGCACACAAATATAATAGAGCGGTATACTTACACTGCGGCATCGCAAAAGTCAAGCTCTGTGCCTTGGCGATGCCACATCCACTTCAGCTAATACTGATGAACCGAGTACGATAACAAAAAAAGTTGTCTGGACTAGTTTGCCTACGTTTCAACTCCAGTTAGTTCTATGTGAAAAAAAATGGATTACCTTCCTACACAGCTTAGCAACCCATACAAACAATCATAAGGACATTTTATAAAGTCCACTCATTCATCGATGTCTACATGTCATAACTAGTCGAGTAAGTTAGTTGAGTCGAATAAGTGGGATATTCATGCTTCAGTGCGTCCTGTCACCTATCTTAAAGGAACAGTTCACTCGTTATCAGATTGTCTCCGAACAAGTTCATTTTTAGCAAGCAGGTAAGTTATGCCATTGACAATCAAACTAACATAGGCTACTATGACGTGATTTAAAATAAATACTTTTTCATAAATGTAGATATCTGTTGGGATAGTGCTTTTTTTTCAGAAAACAAAACGACAGTGTAGGCCTATAGTTAAGTCTGACTTAATTTATCTCAGTATATATTGACAGACATAATGTTTGTTCGTATAGTACATTTAATACGATCCTTCTTATGTGCCACATGTCTTCTCTGTGATGTCAATGGGAAGAATGGGCATCCTGTTTGTTTAGCATGGCCCTTCCTTTTTGACCTGGTTGGTTTAAACAGCCAGCTTTCCATAGCTGACCATTGGTGCCTCAACATGTGAAAGGAGTGGATTAATCAAATTCTTATGGACGGGGTCATTCGTGCAGAAAGAACAACGACATAGATATTGCAGCGCTATGCAAGCTCTCACACAAATACACATTCCCAGTGAGTGAGAGAGAGCGAGAGAGAAAGAGAGAGAGAGAGAGAGAGAGAGAGAGAGGGATACTTGCCCTGGTTCTCTTCCTTACTTGGGCCAACAGTGCAAAGGCGATGGCCCCATAGTTGAGGCCCTTTGTGTACTCTGCCCATTCTAAAATGGCCAGAGAGCAGGCTCGCTACATTAACTGCTCCAGTAAGCATCTTCAATGTCCATGGCCACAGCCCCGATTGATGTCAGCTCAGTAGTCTCTTCACTACATGGGATTGGCATGTCTCAGCATTCAGTTCACAGGCATTACTCTACGTGGCCTTTAAACTTTGCAGTCAGAGAAAACATATTTCAGTTAAAAATGACTAATAACGTGTATTACAGTGGGTACCCTCGTAGCCATGCAAGATGATTGATAACGGGAGCCATTTTGTGTTTGCGGTCCGATGGGTGCAATGTGCCTCAAGCCACTGAAAACAGCATATGAAATATGAATATGATCACGGTACATTTGCCACCCCACCCCGCCATTGTCGTTATTGACCACCCTTCGTGTTCTATCAGAGTAATGTGTTAACTAGGAGTGAAACCAACAGCCAATGTATCAATGTCCATTTAAAACTAATGGGGGCACCCTATGTCAGTCATTTCTAATCTTAAACATATAAATGTAAAAATTATTGTTTGCCATGTTTGGAGACAACAGGGTGGCTGACATTGTCCATAGAACTATTACAATAACTATTCTAGATTGAACGTGATACGTTTCAGATAGTTCAGCCACACTGAAACCAAATAAGACGTTGACTCGTTCTTTGCAAAAGGCACATTCAACAGAGAATGGCTACGAGCCAAGTCATCTGACTTACACGCCCATATCATGTAGGTCTCAACGCTAGTCCTAAAGCAATAGAAGCCTTCCAGCCTGCCATCGACTCCAAGTGAGGCTTGTTGAGTCAAGCTCCCCCTGCACCTGTGCAAATGACCTTAATCCACAGCCGCGCGTCCAATTCTCCAGAATGCACTTCAAGCTGTCTATCTTATTAATGTTTATTAAATTATCAAAACATCCACCAAAGCTAAGTACACTGGCGCACTGACAGCATCAAAACTAGATGTTTCAAGGTTGGGTCCTGACTTATCCGCTAAGCAATGACTCACGTGTGTAAAGGGATTGTCTTGAATTTTCTCTTTTGTTCAGTCTGATGCCTGACTGATCACAGCCTTATGAAAGATTATCAACAGGTTCAAAGCAAACAGGGGAGTGTTCACATCCAGAGCATGTACTTGATACAGATAAACATGGCCACTGTCAGCATTTCCACATCGATGTGGTGCTCATGGTTCTTATGCTCGTATTCCACTGTTGTATGCTGGGCACTGCTGCCAAAGAGACGTACTCTGAGTCACTCGATCCTGTACAAATTAATTAATAATTCATATTCCTCTGGACGAGGGCTGACAATGGAACATAATAGTCTAGGAATTGATTCATTAATTTTTTCCAAACAAACAAACAAGTAAAGAGAGGCACTTTTACTTCCTACCTACCACTTTCATTTCCTCTAATAAACTAAATGGCACTGAATAAGGAATCTAATTGTATCCAAAAAGCTATAAGAAGGGGTTTGTTACTTGGTATGTACACCCACAACTGCTATAGCAGCAATGTGTTGTTGGGGCCTAAATTCCAAAGGGTTTCAAAGTGTTTTGTTTCTAGGTAAGTTAGTATTTTTTCCCCTTATAACTGTGGCTCTGGATATTCAAAGCAACAATAATTACATGCTTACATTCACCATTAGCAACGTACAGGTTTTATCAGGGGGCCAGGCTTTCTCCTCTAATCTGAGCGGGTTAGTGTTTAAATAAACTCAGAAGGCTGCAGGTATTACCAGAGTAACAGGGGAAAGGGAAACACCAGCTTGGCTGTCTACATCGTTAGCACTCACACGCACAACTGGCTTGGCAAAAGAACACAGAAACATCAACAACAACAACAACAACAACAACAACAACAACACCTTGAAGGGCTTTAGGGCATCTCTGTCCTGTTGAGTCACTTCCCCAGCGTGGGACGGTCTATCTTCACTGCTTCTCAACCAGCAGTAGCCTCGCCCCCCCACCCAGGACGACATGCTGTTCCTAATGGACCTCCAGGTGATGCTGCTGGACGTGCTCTACTTCATCCTGCGCTCTACCCTGCGCATCGTCCTGCGGCCCCGCACCAAGCCCGTAGACGGGGAGCTGGTACTGATCACGGGGGCTGGGGGCGGCCTGGGGCGCCTCTTCGCCCAGGAGTTCACCAAGCACGGGGCGGAGGTGGTGCTCTGGGACATCAACGCCAGCTCCAACGAGCAGACGGCCAAGCTGGTGAGGGAGCTGGGGGGCAAGGCCCACCCGTACACGGTGGATGTGACCAACAGGGAGGACGTGTACTGCGCCGCCGACCGCGTGCGGGCGGAGCTGGGCCGGGACGTGACGTTCCTGGTGAACAACGCCGGCGTGGTGGCCGGCCGCCGCATGCTGGAGTGTCCCGACGAGCTGATGGAGAGGACCATGAAGGTCAACTGCCACGCCCTCTTCTGGGTGAGGCCCTCGGGGACGGGTGGCGGTACGCTCCATGGGAGAATGGGGTGGGACGGGGTGGTAGGCTTATCTCCAATTACCAGACTGAAGCTTTATGTTAGGAAGGATGTTTTTACAGGTTATCTAATATGATTCAAGATTGTTTGACCCGTTTGATATGGTTTCTAGGTAATTAGGCAGAGAAAGAGAAACTCAGGTTGTCATTTTTGAATTCAAAGAGTTAACATAAATTGAATGATGGCAGCTAACTTTTAATAGTCTGCTCTGATACTATTAAATCTGATTATTATCACGTACAAATGAGACTGTTTAGGACACAGGCATGGGACCGCAATCCATCTTAGGCTAAAACCCAAAGTCTTTTCACATGGCAACACTCTTGAGCAACCGCTTAACCGTTTCACATAAACACTGGGAAACATATTGTGCAGGTTATTGAGTCTAATGGGACACGTGATACGTATGTAAAATGCACGGCGCTAATAGGTTGTTATCCCCTTAGCAAAGCTGAGGGATTCCTAGGCTCATCCTCTTACTATGGGAACTTTACCCCAGCAGGATAAGCCTGCTTCACATTAAGCAACCTTTAAGAAGCCAAACACAGGAGTCTTATGTATATTACCCACTAACACGTCTGACATCCTCTGTGTATGCGTGTGTCTATGTGTGTGTGTGTTTATCTTTCTCAGACCGTGAAGGCTTTCCTCCCCCAGATGAAGGTCCAGAACCACGGCCACATAGTGACCATTGCCAGTGTCCTGGGTCTCTTCAGCACGGCCTGTGTGGAGGTAAACCGGGGGGGGAGACAGCCCGGGAGTCACCTGGGTCAAACGATGATGAGAATAGCATACTCATGTTTTGGTGGACATCACGATTGATCACTCCTTCCACACGTCAAGAAAGCTTAATAAATCATACACAGCATACATAGCTGGACACAGATAGCCATTCTTATAGATAGATATAGTAAACTCAAGACAGTTGCAGCAACCTGTTGTGTAGTTGCTCTTGTAGAGATGTGGTGAATGCATGTTCTGGTGACGGTGGTGCTTTTCGCCCGAGGCAGGATTATTGTGCCAGCAAGTTTGCGGCTGTGGGCTTCCATGAGTCCATGGCCCACGAGCTTCTGGCAGACGAGATCGAGGGTATCAAGACCACCCTGGTCTGCCCCTACATTGTGGACACGGGGATGTTTGAAGGCTGCAAGATTCGGTATGACTACTGTTAGTTTTCGGTCAAACATAGTGGGTGCATGAGCAGTGTCATATTAAATCGAATAGAATCACATGCTACAGAGTGTATACAGTGGCTAAAAGCCCAGAGAAATAACCTCGCTGTGTTGAGGATAGCGGTTGGTATGCTGATGGCACTTTGCCCCCTACAGAGAAGAGGTGGAACTGCTGCTGCCACCCCTGGAGCCCCAGTACTGCGTGGAGCAGGCCATGAACGCCATCCTGATAGACCAGCCACTGGTGTGCATTCCTCGTCTCACCTACCTGCCTTTCCTCTCCCGAGCGTGAGTACTGCGACACCCATTAAAGTCAATCATTAGCCCTTTATGTGCGAGTAAAAGGTCTGTGTGGCTGTCGGCTGGGCTTTGGACTAAATCTTTATTCATAGCATTCTGTGACTGATGGCCTTTGGGGGCTCCGCTTCTACTTCTGCAGGTTGTTGCCATGGGAATCCAACGTAGTCACCTACCGATTCATGGGATCCGACAAGTGCATGTACCCGTTCATTGACAGCGTGAGGAAGAAGATGTCCACCACGGCCTCCTCCCTTATTGCAGCCTAGTCACCCCGGGTCCCACTCGCTCTGCCTGCTCGCACAGGTAGCTGGGCCTTCAAAATTTAAATAGAAATTAAAAAAGACTGGAAAAGTGCCCCCGATGAATGGACAGAAAAGAACCAGAAGAAACTGGCGCTAACCCACTGTGCTTGTGTAAGGAACGTTCTCCAAAGCACTGGCTGGGGTATAATCAATCAAGACTTCATTTTCAGTAGAGAACCGCCAAAGCTTTCTCTATGCCAGAAGTAGTGTAATGAATGGAGCGACTGGAGTGACTGGCGACTGCTCAGCCAAGTAGCCGACAGTACTAAGACAGGCCATTTCCATTCATCACGCTATTTAATGGCCCAAGTCCTAATCTACTACGGATTGGTCCTTGGCCATGGCAGGTCTCCTGCCCACACGTAATTATCCTTCTGCTAATGTATCACTTTTGAACAACGTGATGATTCTATATGTATATGATGTCCTATTACAAAAGTGTTGAAACTGTTGACTGAAGTAAAACATGCAAGATGTGAAAGCATCTATATAAATGGTTTTCAAAGTAATGTGAAAGTGATGGTCTGTTTCCAAACGTGTGCCTATGAGCTACCCCCATAAAGAAAGAGACTTCAAAGCGCAGTGCATGTTTTGTGCGTGACAGCACACGGGTTTTACTTACATTGCATGGAGAGCAAAGAGTGGTGGGGGGGGGCAGAAAGAGAGGGAGAGAGAGAGAGGGGGTCGAGAAGAGAGGTCTACGGACTGGTGCCGCAGTACAGGGATGTAAAAAGAGAGAAAGAGGATCGTGCTGGACCGTATGCAACAGAGACTTAACACTGCCCCACCTCACACAGTGGTGACAACATCACATGACATCACACACGCTACACATAGAACCTTCACAGCCCTACGTGGTAATGCAGATACAACACTTCACTAGCGGTTGTCGATATAAAGCACTCTAGGAAAATCAACGGAGGCTCACTTTAGCTGCACCCCTACCCTATCCTGGTGTCCTCAATTTAAGAAGCTACCCTTTTAAACAGGGGTTAAAGTATAATGACACATTTAAAAACTAGAAGAGGCTAATCTCATTAAGGGCAAAGAAAGTGACAAACATGGGGTTGAAGAAAAAAAAAACGAAATCTCTTTTCACAGTTGTTTTCTTTTAAACCATTAACACAGCTGCCCACCATTTCTTGGGACTAGGATGCAGCTGCTTTTTCTAACCAAGCAACGAAACAGAAAAAAATAAATAATGTGAACAATTAAACAACATCAAGGAAATGCTCTTTTTGCTATCAATCTTGTTTAACTGTGAACATTTGTTTGGAACATCGAAGGAGAAACAGAGATGATTGTGGAGCCTTATCGTTAGCCCTCAGCTTCCTGTAGCTGTCTAGAACAGCCAATCAGAACACAGTGTCTTGAGTTTTACTTTAGTGCTTTGTCACACAACCAATCCTGTGCGTCTAAACGGTGCCGTCCAAGGTCTGTCCCAGGGTGCTTGAGTTAGCCTGTTTGAGGTGCAAGTCGCCCTCCATCTCTTGCTTGCCACACCTAGCACACACAAGAAGGAGAGCAGTCAGTGTCCGTTATAGCAGGGTCCAACCAAATTTGAGGGTTAAGTTGAAGGCGGAAGCATGGAAGCCAGGGGTGGCCCCTCGCTGTGGTCAGTCCTCACCCAGACATTGGTCCATTTCCTGTCCTGTCATTGGTCTGCTGGTCCAGCTCTGACAGTAACTTCAGTATATTTAGTGCAGCCTGGATCAAAGGAGAGAATTGTACAGTCAGTCAGCTTTACACTGCCCTCTAGTGGCAAGATAAAAACAAGCCAATAATAAGAGTAACTGGGTTTGGCTTAGCAGAACTGGGTTTTGTTTAGGGTCCCGACAACATACTCTAGAGTAAGCTGTTGATAGCTCTAGGGTTGGCATGGAGTTGCAGCTCACCATGTCGTGACAGGACTCCACATCCTTCCCGATGCCGTGGCTGATGAGGGGCGGCTGGGAGGAACAGTTGATCAACGACACAAACTCGTTCTTGTTGTTCTTGGGGAAGTCTTTGTACTCCACCTGGAGAGAGACCACGCAGAGCAGCGAGGTGAAGACCACCACTGTCTTTTAGAGCAGAAAGCTGGGGGGCTAACGGTCTACGACACTTAAGAATACATTGGTGTGTGTGTGTGTGTGTGTGTGTGTGTGTGTGCACGTACATGCAGGCCCTGCACGGAGGCCAGGTAGCCGAGCTGCTCTGAGGGCCTGGTCAGGGGGCCGTGGGGCAGCTGGGCCAGGCCGTTCTTGTTCTTCAGGATGGTCTCGGCGGTCGGCGAGGTGCCGGCGTACAGCAGCTCGTTGGCGATCATGGCAGTGATGGTGGCAACGGCCGGGTTGAGGACGGTCCGCTGGAAGTCCTTGGCCCCCTGGCACATGCCCACCGCCTGGGCCACCTCGGGCACCATGGGCAGAATGCCGGCGGGGAGCTGCTGGTGGTTGAGGTAAGGCAGACGGTAGTCCTCCTCTTTGACGCCTGCAGGGGGCGACAAAGACACGGCCACGAGAAACAAAAGACATGGGGGGGGGGGGGGGACGTTATTAGCATTACCCAGCTGCCTGCAGAAAGAAGTGAGCCTCACAGCTTTACACCAATGCTTCCCTTAGTACATGAGGAGAGGAGACAGTGAGCTGTACTCACACAGCGCCACCTCCTCCACGGAGCCCGGCTCAAAGAAGGTCACTTTCCGCCCGTCTCCCGGTTTCTTCAGAGGGGCCTGCACGGGACGAGAGACACACACACACCACATCAGATTACTGCTGAGGAGAACGCCTCGTCTTCTGGCCACTGTCTGACAATGAGGAGGCCGTCCCCCTACCTTCTCCTCCATTTTGATTGCCGGTTTGGGGGGCTGAGGCTGAGGCACTTTGTAGCCCAAAAGCTCCAACATCTTCTCCGCCGCGTTCCTCTTAGCGACCTTCTTGCTGGGGCCCATGCCCTCGGCCGATTGGCCGCACACGGTCACCTAGCCAACACAGAGCAGATCCCGGGTCAGACTAGCATGTGAAAGAAGAGGTTAAGGGTGCAGGGACAACACTAGGCTGTGGGGTGGAGGGAGGTAGGCAGGCGGCGCTGGCTCTCCCTGAGGTCACCTGCATGACAAACTCCCTCCGGCGCGGCAGGCCCCTCTCCGTCACCGTGCTGTACTCGGGCTCCTTCTCCTTCTTGGCCTGCTGGATCTGGGCCAGCCGGCTGATGGGGTTCATGCCCTGGCCGTACTCCGGGCTGGTCTGCAGCTGGAGGGAGACAGGACGGCAGACGGAGAGGCTTTTAGGAGACGAGCGAGGAGGGAGCACGGCGGCCTGAGACGAGGCGGGTAGGTTTCGTTCCCCCCGGCCGCCTCACCTTGATGATGGACTTGGTTTTCTTTTTGATGCGCGGCAGCATCTTCTCCACGGTGGGGATGTGGGGCAGCTTCCTCAGCTCCTCCAGCACGGCCGTGGCCGCCAGCTTCTTGGCGATCTTTTTGCTCTTGCCCTCGCCCTCGCCGGCGAAGTCGCCCACCACCACCCGCACCAAGAAGCTCTTCATGTGGGGCGGCCCTGCCTCCTTCAGAACCTGGGAGGTAGAGACGGGCAGCGTCACATGGAAACGTGGAGGTCTTAAAAAAATTAAAAAATAAAACACATAAAAAGGAGAACGGACGGTGCAACGCACAGGAACGATTCGTACCTCAAAATTTACTGGCAAGTTCCTCTTAAGTGCAATTTCAAACACTTGGCTGATTTCGGATTTGTTGAGGTTCTCCTCTTCTTCGGGTTCTCCGCCCATCTGTAAGGAGAACTAGTTTACATGAAAACACAGCGGTTACCGAAAAGTTACGTGGCCGTGCCAAATCATGAATACTTCCCGCAACACCTCCCCCCTTGCCCCCATCGGTCTCTTACCTCCGGCATCTGTTGCAGAACGGGTTCCTTTTGCAGCACCTTCAGAGCTTTGGCGGCGGCGTCGTGCTTGGCTAGTTGCCGCGTGCGCCCCTTGCCGTGGAACTGCTGGCCGCCGACAGACAGCTCCATGTGGTAGACGATAGGCCCCACTGGTGGGAAAGGGTAGTAATACCTGGACACGGAGGGATGAGGAAAACAGCAACCAGCCCTTAGAGAACAGCAACATATGGGACAGCATTACGATCCAGAGAGTTAAGAGCCTGGACTCATACCCAAACACTTCACCACACAACTCCATCAGCTGTGTTTTACAGAGACGGGTGATTACCATAACATTAGCGGTCCGACAAAGGGTTTCTCCTCCAGAAGGAGTGGACTCACTGTTGCATAGAGCGCTGGTAAGGCCCCGGAGCGCGGATGTTGTAGTTGAAGTTGGGCCTCATCCCGGGGTAGGGGTCAATGGGTTTATACATGGGCTTCTTCCCCAGCTTCATACAAAGTGCATTCAGCTCCATGGTGTGCGTCATGCAGTCCACTGCAAGAAGACCGAAGTCAGAGGGCAAACGCTTAATCTCCCTGTTAGTTTCTGGCAAAAAAAGGGTTAATGAGAACTACACCACAAGGCAGACACAGGGCCCACCTGGGTCCTTGCCTGGGCTGCGAGGGGTCCTGGGGCTGGGCTTGGGCAACGTGGTCTGGGCAAGGGCGGTTGCAGCAGCGGAGTGCTGGGCCTTCTTAATACTGGTCCCCTCGGCCTCCCAGTGCTGATCTCCCAGGGTCAGTCTCACTGAGAAGATCTGGAAGTAGACACACAGACAAGAGTTAGGTCATAGGGTTGGCATGAAACCGCTAAGTGGACACGTGGCTGTGTGGTGCCTTTCCATCGTTTGTTTGTTTTCGAGCGGAAGGGGAGGCTTAAGTTACTTTGGAGTGTGCTGGTCCCTGTTCACAGAGCAGCTTATACTCGGGTTGAATCTTGTTGAAGCGGGCGAGCTCATTCACCAGACACATTGGGGTCTTCTCTTTAGGGTTTGCCATGTTAGATACTGTAAACACAAAGACATCGGCCAAAACAACGCTGAGCAAGTTTACATTCAAAAAGAGAAGAGTCACAAAGTTTCTCCCATAAAGGCTAATCAGAACGCTAGCTATAACAGTACCTGTAGGGGGGCTGAAAGGGGTGGTAGCTGATCCTGAGGGCAGGGCCGAGGCGCGGAGGGGGTGGCTGGCGCTTTCTGAGGGTAGGGTGGCTGAGCCACAAGGGAGGCTGTAGCCAGGCTGTGGCTGGCAAAGCTGAAGCGGAGCAGTGGCAGCTACACTGGCCATAGGGTTAGGCAGACACTGGAACTGGAGCTGGGACATCTTTGCTGATTGGCTTGTGTTGATGATGTTGGGCTGAAGTCAAGGTAAGAGCTTTGCAAGGCAGCAACGATGAAAGAAGTACAGGATCCGTTGGTTATTTGACTGCAAAGCTCGAACTGCGAGGTTTGAAATAAGGTTCAGAGTAAGTTCAACCTACATCACATACCACATTGGAATTGTGCAGAAGTGTGCAACAAAATATCGCTAACACACTTGTCAACAACAACAGCGATAACAATAATAATCTGCTGTCATTGAAAGAGTTTGCCTATCCAGGTGAGATGTGCAGGTAACGACTGGGCCGGTGTAACACCTGGGTGTAATGTTAAGCCTACCTAACTACCCTGCAGGAATCACAATACGTCACTACTTGCATGCTGAATGAATGGACGAGCGACGCTAGACAGCTAGGTAACGTTAGCCACCACTAGGCTAAATCGGGCAGGCTGCAGGGCGTGGTATTTTTATGGGGTTGAGCTACTAATCGTTCAGGGCTTTACAGTCAAGCCTGCTTTAGCTAGAGCTTTTGAGCTGCTAGCCGTGGTGCTTGCAAAATGACAATGATAAAGGGAGTCGGCAAAAGTTTGATTTCATGCGAGAGGTAAACGATTACCGTTACAGCCTTGCATTGCATACATCATTACTAACCTATCCAATTACCACCGTCCGACATTGCCTTCAACACTACCTCCATTTGCTGTGCAATTGTTATCGAACAATCTTAACAAATGCAGTTGGCTTGCAAGTGTTAGCTTAGACATTAGGTTAGCTAACTGCAACTGGCCGAGCTAACGTCAACAATACTGCATAAAGTTAACGTTAGCTCAACCTTAAAAGGGGAGGTGACAAGATTCTGTTTAATGCCTGGAGTAAAGGATTAGTTCAGCGATGCCACTCGCTGTGATCAAAATATTTATCAGAATTTTTTAACAGCCCCAAGCAACATGTTTCCTTAAACCTAGGGTTTATAATAAATTGACAATTCTCCATTTGATTGTCGTACACGCATATTACTCCAAGAAATAGTCTAAACCTGGACCTGGGGCTAGCCTGATCGATGTCTGTGCTAACTTGAGCCTAGACAATTTCTTCGGCAACTTTAATAAAGCCTCACCTTATTGCTTTCGCCCAATTTTTTGTTAATCCATGAGAGACGTTGCATAAGTGCCGTATCTGCAGGTTTTAGTCTTGTATTAGGGAATGACTTGTATGCTTTTTTTTATCAAAATGTTAGCGGTGAGAAGGTGAAGGGAAGGTAGACAAGGCAAACACTAAAGAGAATCGCCCACTCTTGTCTGAGTCCGCAGGAAGTGACATTTAAAACGGAAGTCCCGCCCAGAATTCACCGCACACTTTTTTTTTTTATGTAGTCTTTATACTCAAAACAGAGTACCATCTTTACGAAGCGTCAAAAATAGGAAATACTTAACTATGACAAAAGACTATGTTCTAAGATCAACTAAAAGCACATAATTACAATCTGCATGATGTTGTCAGTGATTTTATTTTGACAGTGACATAAACAATGATTTTTCAGGGACATCTCGTCACTAATAGTAATACAAAAAATAGTAAAAAGCACACACAAACACAACTAAAATAAGCTTATTCTGCTTCGAAATATAAAATCCATGATTCATTACCTATAAAATATTGCTTCTATGACCTATTTATCCGGTCCATGATCAGGACAGATAGGACGAGTGTTTTGTGTACTACAGGTTGTATGTTTGCCGTATGTTTAGCGAGTCCCGCAGCATCAAGTCACGCAGCCGCCACAATGCATCGGCCATGGTTGTGTGGGCGCCCTTGCTCTTTAGCCAATGGGAGGGCAGTCGGCTCTCCTGCTCTTTGGACAAATGAGAGTCCCTCCTCCGTGCTGGTGGAGCATCACATCACAAAGTTAGAACAAAGAGGAAGAATCAACACTCCCTAGGGAACAGTATGACAACCTATACTGTCAAATAAAACGCTGAATGTTGAAATACAATACAGACAGCTAATCCGAAAAGGAAAAATAAATGAACTCAAACCGAGCTACCTTTGAGTGTTTGGTCCCACTTGCTGATTGTGCCAGATTCTGAATTCAAGCCCTCGATGTACTTGAGGTAGGCCTCCGAGTGCAGCACCCTCTGGGTCTTTGGTGGTGGGCCCACAAAAATGGGGGTGGAGGGCTGCAGGTGGGAAGGCTGTCCTGGTTGGCCAGGCCCAGGATAAGGAGGAGGAGCATGCTGCCCGGGGCTGAACATTCCAGGCTGAGGACGGTCAATTGAGAGTTGTCACTCAACGGACCAAATAATCCCTAAAAATGACAAAACTTCAAAAAGGTGTTCAACACGCTCACCTGTTGTATGTAGTGGTTCCCTGCACCAGGTCCAGCAGCCATGCCATTCATACCTGGAGTCATCATACCTGGAGCAAAGAAATCAACCAACGGGCTTGGATACATTCAAGAATCGGACTGATCTCCGTTAGCTTTACTTCAAATGCGTGAATTTTTTGGGAAATTTGGCAATGGACACAAACTTGTTGACAGACCGTTACCACAAAAATATATATACATTTTATATTAAGATGGCGTTTACACAGATAGTTGGGCAACATGCTCTGAGGCAAAACCTTATGCATTTTACTTGGAAAGCTTGGGCAGAATGTTTGGATAGCGTGACTAGTTTCTAGTAGACCAATTAACATTGAGCACAGTTCCATTGTTTTACCGCAGGTCTCCAAGGTCAGTGTACACTGCCAATGGCACATGTTCATTAATGTACGTAAGTGTAAGTCACATGCATTTCATGTTTACTGGTGTGTGATCTTTAGACAGCTGTTCAAGGTGTGAGCACAATGTAAAAATCGGGGCTGATCTAGGCTCCCTGACCTTCTTGTTACGACATCACTCCTATGATCTGATCCTACGTCTGTACTGCTACTCTGCTTTGTTGGACGCCCATAGAGTTGGACTGCCTGTCAGCCAGTCAGAGCAGCCCTGTGGCCCGTGGGGCAGGTTAACCCCTCCGGCAGCTGACAGACCCAGCTGGTGGTGACTGAGCGACGGTGACTAGGTGGACTGTGGTCCTTACCCGGGTGGGCCATGCCAGGGTACCCAGACATGCCTGGAGGGAGGTGCAGTGGGGGGCCCACACCCAGTAAGCCCTCATGGGGGCCCTGCATGGGCATGTAGGGCGGGCCATAAGCTCCCATCATGCCTTGGGGGTGAAGGGGCGAGGAGAGGACAACAACAACATAACCATGCATAAGTGACATGCAACTGACTAGAAAAACAACATGCATTATATCATGGCAGAAACGAGAGGGTATGCAAGGTAAAGATGGAGACAAGTATGGAACAAACCAAAAAAAAACTGAAGATGGTTCAAACTACTTGCGGTCATGCAGTTGGTTTTATCATGCAAGTTCACATAAAGATAGGATGTGCAAACTCTAGCTTATAAAACTCTATACTACAGACTATAAAATGCACGTGCTGGGAGCCGGGGACTTGGAAGGGTAGTAGGGTTGAACTGAACAGTCTGCACACAGTCCTCATTAGCCAGCTGCTAGGTCCCAAGCACTCGTGCTGTCTCCGACAGGGGTTACCTGACACAGGCGCCATGGTCGGGCTTAGCATTCCCATAGCGCTTGGCGAAGGCACCACGCCCATCAGGGCCCCTACTGGGGTACCTGCTCTAGGCGACGCCTGCTGCTGGGCCGCCCGCTCCCGCTCCTGGTTCTCCACCACCTTGGCTGCGCGCTCTGGGGACAAAATAAAAACGCCATCGTCACGTCTCTGTCAGAAACCTCCCTTTCGCTGAGCTACGTTGGAGGGGTTTCTAACAGGAGAATGAGCGTTCATGCAAAAGCGCCAGGACCTCCGCCGTCCCCTCTCACCTTCATACTCGGCTTTCTTGGGAGCCTCCAGGTTCCTCCACTCGGTGCCCACCAGGCGACTCAGCTCCCCGAAGGAGAAGTCGGGGTGACGGGCCTTGATGACCGCCCGCATCTCGCTGCTGAACAGGATGTAGCCGCTCATGTTGATCTTCCTCTTGGCGCCCTCCTTCTTGGACAGGCCCTTCATCTTGGGAGTGGACTGGAGAGGGGAGGGGAGAGGAGGAACAAGAAGCACAGGTCAATCCACATCAGCACTGCTCTACACACGGATGTCCTGGAGCTGGGAGACGTTGGATTTCTCCATCTCTGGTTGTCCAGATGGTGTCTATAGAAAGTGGGGGTGGAGTTGATGGGGGCCCGGATGCAGGACGGAGGTTGTGTGCGTGAGTGCGTGCAAGACCTGGGGCGGGGTGTATGGCATGATGTCCAAATCGCTTGCCAGGTGGGCCTGCATCTGAGGCATGGAGGGCGTGGCGGGCGCCTCGTCCTCGTCCTCCAGCTCGTCCAGCTCCTCGTCGCCGTCCTCGACGTCGGCCAACTTCAGCTCCAGCTCCTCGATCTTCTTGTCCAGCAGAGGGGACGGCTCCTTCTGGGGCACGATCAGCTTCCTGGGGATACACAGGGGACTGTTAAACTCATGAGGGGTGCATTGAAGCTCCGCGAGGGGGGGGGGCACCCACCGGAAGTAGTAGACCTCGTCGTCCACCACCTTGCCGGAGAGGGAGAAGCGCTTCAGACCCTTGAACTTCTTCATCTGCTTCTCGCTCTCGATGTAGCGGCTCTCGCACAGCAGCACGTCCTCCTCGGGCACCTCGGTGGGGCGACAGGACAGGTAGTCCTTGAACGAGGACACCAAGCATTTACCTGGCGGGAGAGATTGTCATGTAATGTGCAGTAATGAGAGATGAGACGCCTTTGTTAGACATTCATCTCTGTGGGTCGGTCAACGTCTTTCCCTTCTGTTTTAAAATCTTTAGTATAAACATTTTTTTTAAGGAAACATAAGCCTTCCTAAGCCTTATACTTGTACAACCAAATTGACTATAATTCACTATACCTAACAAGAAAACAATAAAGACAATTGTGTAATAGCCAGAATTATAGAATATATGGGCATTGGTAGGAATACATTTGCTAAACCTCTTTCTGAACAATCTAAGAATTCAAGGAGTCCTAGAACGCATGTCTGGGCAGAATATAAAGATGTGGAGCAGGTGTGTCATGTGACCAACACAGTACCTAGAACACAGGTCATTGGGCAGGTCTCCTCCATGTTGCTAAGAAACACCTCCCGCTTGTAGAACATCTTGGTGGGCTCGTGCTCCGTCTCCTCTGGGTGGATGAAGATGGGTCCAAAGAAGAACGCTGCTCCGTTCTGCATCCACATCTTCTCAATCCTACACAAACACAGGCGTTGGCTACAGAACGCACTTCCACGGACCATACAACCGACAGGGGATCCTATAGCGTTAGCTGGCATGCATTGGCTGTCCGTGGCTTGAGGAAGGCGCACACCCACCTGCCCACCCGGGGTTTGGTGAGGCCATGGGACTGGATGTAGACACAGTCGCCCACCTTCAGCCACATGTGTTTGTAGCGCAGCTGGTCATAGTACTGGCAGCCGGGCTCCCCTCCGCTCACCTCCACCGGCACATCCTCTCGCTCCTACACGCCCATGGGCATGCACACACACATTACCAGTCACCTCCGTCCAGTTCACAGAGTACACACACCACGGAAGAATAACGCTACTAAAGTTCTGGTCATCGTTAAGGGGGAGGGTTCAGGAACCGTCCCGTTCCCTCACCTTGTCCACGAAGCTGTTGGTGTCGAGGACAGACACGGTCAGGGGCTTGTCCTGGCCGGGCTTGGCGAACATGGAGGCCACCCGGACCACGGGCAGCTGCACGTCGCGGGGCGCGGAGCGGACCGAGTTGACGGGCATGGTCCACATCTTGATCTTCTTGAAGGACTTGTTCCGGGCCGAGTAGCGTGACTCGCACACGTAGACGTCCTCGGGCCGGAAGCCCTCCGGCTGCAGTTTGAAGTAGTCCTGCAGGTTGAAGGACGAAGCACAGACATTAGGACGGGGGTCATTTCTTATGTGAGCACCGCATGCTTCCTATTATGCCTTTGTGAGGAGACGCAAAACAAAAAAACTGAGGTAGACACTGCTAAGACGTTAAACAGACCAATGAGCCGTGCTTGGTCATGGTCCAGCATACAGGGTCCTACCTTGACAAACATGACCATGCATTTGCCCAGGATCTTGCTGACGGGCACTTTGTTGAAATAGTCGCTCTTGAAGACCTCCTTCTCCAGGAACTTGCGCGTGGCCAGGTGGAAGGTCTCGCGGGGCCTGTAGAACCAGCAGCCATACAGCCACTTCTCCCCTGAGACACCACAAGCACCTTGGTTAGACTAGAGTGAAGCACAGGCCCAGATCCAAGTCCTACTGGTGGGTTTACCAGCAGGGCGGTCAAAGCCATACACCATGTGTGGAAGACAAAGGCACGAGAGCACAGTGGAATCCTGAGCTATGGTGGGGCTGACGTCTTTCCCTCAAGGGAGGAGAGGACAGAGAACAGAGGGGCGGGGCGCGGCGGTTCTTACCTGCTTCGTCCTGCCAGAGGCGCTCGATGCAGACGATGTGGGGCTTCTGGCTGGCCTCGGCGTGCTGCACGTACAGGAAGTCCCCCACGCGGTAGGTGCTGTTCTGGAAGCTGCAGTCCTGACTGTAAGTGCGGTCCGGGCCCGACTGCCACGTCCCCCCGGGGGGCTCGTCCGCCTTCTCGCCCTCTGACGGACAGGAAGGAAACGCGTTGTACTGTTTGGCGGAGCATCGATCGGGTGCTCGCTGACAGCACTTTATAAATTCAATACCGCTTCATTGTAGCAAAGACACACACACACACACACACACACACACACACACACACACACACACACACACCTTTGGACTCCTCCTCCCTCTTGAGCCTGTCCTCCTCCAGCTCCTTGGGCAGCTTCTCCCTCTTCTCCTGCTCCACGTCGTTGTGCAGGTGCTTGGCCGTGTAGCTGAGGGCGGGCGACAGCAGGATCTCGCCGTTCTTGCACAGCTCGTCGCGGATCTTGATGAAGAACTGCTGCAGCTCCACGGCGTCCTCAAAGATCTCCGAGTCAGTCCTGCGAAAAGGCAAGGGGGGGAGGAGGGCAAAGAGGGTTAGCACAGGAGGGGGAGACGGGGGGGGGGGGTCAAGCGGTTAGTGGGTCCTGGCCTTGGTACCTGTGGAGCCGCCGGGCCTTCTCCAGCACCTCAAACATGTGCTCCTGGAAGACGTCCAGCCGGCGATAGCGGGCGCGCTCCACGTTGGCCCGGATCACGTCAAAGTCCAGCGGCGGCCTCTCGGGGCAGGCCGGGTCGGCGGCGGGGATCTCGGCCAGCGAGTCGCTGTAGCAGCGGCTCTCCTCGTCCTGGTGGCCCATCACGGACACAAACAGGTTGCGGACCAGCTCCCGCACCAGGGGCCCCGCGGCGGGGGCCCCCGTTTCCTCGGCGCCCTCCTGCTGCCGCCGGGTCACCAGCAGCACGCGGTGCAGCACCAGGGCGTCGCGGTAGATCAGCGACTCGGGCTCGTTGTAGGTGCAGGCGTTGTTGAACATGAGGGCAAAGTCCTCCACCAGCGCGTCCACGTCCTGGTAGCGGCCGGTGGCCATGTGGCTGCGCAGGCGCTCCATGTCGATGGGCCGCTTGATGGTGGCGTAGTAGTCGGGTAGCTCGGCGCGCGACGGCAGCCGCAGGAAGATGGTGCTGAGGCGGCGGCCGCGGCGGTCCGTGAAGTTCCGCACGGCGTCGTAGAGCTCGTTCAGCCTCTGCTGCAGCGGGGTCACGTATTTGGACTTCTTGGGGGAGACACCGCTCTTTCCTGTAAGACAAAGGCAGATCAATGGTCAGGGGAAAACAGGAATAGATAGTCACCTGCAATACAGAGTACAGTAATGATTTGACGATTAGCAAGTGTCGACTAGAAGCACTCGAGCAGGGAAACCTACTGAGTTTGAGCTTGGGAGAGCCCATGTCATCCTCCCCTGGAGCAGCTCCTAGCTCCTTGCGCTTGTCCTTTAATATCTTCTCCAGAACGTCCGCATCGTTATAAACCTGTCAATCAACACAATGGAATAGTCCATGGAATGAGGTGGAAAGGACAGTTTTACAAAACTTAAAGGATCAATTGAATAAACAAGGGATTAGGAATCAACAGCTAAATTTGAAATATTTTCTGTTATAGAACAAAATAGTATATAGAACAAGACATTTTTTGTATAGTAGTTATTGTTTACAAACACAATTGAATGCACCCCTAAAAAAGCATATTAAAAAGACGCTGAGATGTTCTCTTTGCAAGCTGTAACATCAGCATTGTTTAAAAAACAAAACAAAAAATAACTCCCCCCACCTGGGAGCCCTCCTCGTTGTAGTGGCGCGCGTTGCGGAACATCAGCTTCATGTGCTCCATCATGGCGTCCTCGGTGGCGTAGCGCTCCGAGCGGATGTTGTGCTCCAGCGTCTTCAGGTCCATGGGCTCCTGGATGACCTTGTAGTAGTCGGGGTAGTCCTTCTTGGAGGGCTTGGACATGAAGAGGTCGCACAGGCGCCGGTTGGTGCCTGCCTCCCGGGCCTCGAGCACCGCAGCGTACAGGGCCTTCATGCGGTTCTTCTTGACGTTCTTCTTATGGCTGGAAAACACGCGAGGGGACATTAGATGCACTGCGGACTTTCACTGGCGCTTCTTACACAGAGCGCTTCTAAAGACGATGTTTTTATTGAAGTGCAACAGAGGTAATGGCAAAGTAAAATACAGTGGTCCTATGGGCAGGTGTGATTTCAGTAATAAAGTCAAAGACACTTGCGGGTCGAATATCTAGTTGGCGTACTAACGGTCACCTTTTTTTCTTGGTGCTTCCTGTATCTGATGACAGGATGCTGTCTCCATCCTCGTCATCTCTCCTCAGTAGCTCCCTCTTCTTTAGCTGGACAAATACACAAAACACTTTAGGCAATATCTTTTAACAATAAGCCTTTTTTTTGGTTACTTTACATGCATAATATCTCGTAAAACAAACAGCTGAGCAAATGCCGAACCTGCATAATCTGCTGGAGCCTCAGGGCTCGTTTGTAAATGCTTGAGGTGGGCATGTTATAGCGCTTTGCATTGTCAAACATGAGGGCCAGGTCCGCCTCTAACTGCTCCAAGCTCTCATACTCGCCCGCCTTCATCTTCTCCCTGCAGGGTAAAAAAGAAACGTTATTTGTTAACTGACATCCGAGCCCTATTCACAACGTGTCTACAGGCTGGTGAATGACAGACGGTTTCTAACCTGATCTGTTGCAGGGCGATGGGCTGCCTGATCTGCTGGTAGTAGTCGGGGTACTCCCTGCGCGAGGGCAGCTGCATGAAGGCCTCGGAGAGCAGCTGGCCCTGGGTGTTGCGGCTACTCCGGATGGCCTCGTACAGCTGGAAGACGGGGCTGCTCGCGTCCATGCTGGCGCTCAGGCCCTCGACCTCTGACTCGCCCTCGTCGTAGCGCCCCGACCCTGAGGACACAACACAGGGGTGGGCTCAGCGACATGGTTTCCCACCCCCCCCAGTCAGTGGAATGTGTCAGGAGAGGCGGGCTGCGGAGGCTTACCAGAGAGAGCGGGGTCATCCTCCCCTTCGGAGCCGTACTGCAGCGCCATGGTGATGGCAGACAGACGGTCCCCCTGGGCAGACCTGCGGTTTCTACACAGCGAGACAAGACAGACACTAAGCAACAGACCCCATATCTCTGACACGCTCATTTCATAACAATAATAAAAAGCATGAAAGAAGTATATTAAATTGATAAAAGTAACCTGATGCGAAGACTGGACTTGGTGGGTTCGGCGTGTTCAATTTCAGTCCTACGCTGGATGAACACTTTCTTGATGGTGTTGGCATCCTGTTGAAATAATGAAGAAAATAATTTAGCTGTATAATACTTTGTGAAAGGCCTACCAAAGGCATACACCAGAAAATGACATACACCCAAAATTAAATGATTCCTACCTTGAAAACCTGAGATCCGGGTTCGTTATATGTTTTGGCATTTTTACACAAAGTGTCAATGTCCTTGGCCATGGCATTGATACCCTTATAATATCCAATCTAACAGGGGCAGAAAAGGTGCGCTGATAAAATCAAATGTTCTGTAGAGTTTTTGTCTAAAGCACAATTAATCAACATAAACGTGTTACCTGTATTCGTTGAGCGATGGCTCGCAGATCAAGTGGCTCTTTTATTATGGCATAGTAGTCTGGGTAATGCTGGGGGGAAAAAAGCACACAAGAGTCAAATAAAATAAATTGACCATGTTGGTTGTACTAACGGACTTCTTAGACACTTACAACTTTGGAAGGCAGCTTCTGGAAGAGTTCACTAATCAGCCTTCCAGAGGGGTCTGTGTAAGCCACTACAGCCTCCAAGAGCTGCTCCAACACCTCCTTTAGACAGCCGGGTGGGGTCTGCCAAACACATGGCCATGCATCGGTTAACTACTGCAATAAACAGGTGCTCGCTGGAGCGTGCTCTACTAAAACGCTGATTTAGAGCGTCCTTCACCTCGTCCTCAGTGGACATTCCCGCATTGTCAAGCATGTCGTCCCCATCTTCATCCTCCTCGTCGCCTTCGCCAGGTTGCACAAACTCGTTCCTCGCTTGCACAAAGACGCTCCACAACCTGCATGCAGCTCGGTACTCCTCACTCTCAGGCTAAGGGCCGAAAGTCATAATAGCAGTTTATTGCTTTTTTTAAGAGGTTATTCAAATGTGCATAATTTCCCAGTCGGACATCGTTTTAATTTTTGATAGGTCTTAGAGTTATCCACCGATTGTAGCCCACCTTATAGTAAGATTTGGCGTTACTAAACATGAGCTGGAAATCCGCCGTGAGCTGCTCCAGATTCTGGTAATCTTCGGCCTTGAGCTTCTGTTGGATCTTGGTCATGTCAATGGGCTGGGAGATCACCTCATAATAATCGGTCTGATTCCTGAAAGATGCACAAGGAAAGGAAACAGGGTGTTGATAAATCATCTCGATTGTTTTAAAGGGTACTTTGGTTACGTGGGAAACCTCAGACATTATGCAATGGATACATTCAGCAACATTGCAGATCATCTACTTGCAGCAAAGTAATACCTTCTCTTTGGTACTCTGATGAAGAATTCACAAAGTTGTCTCCCTTGGTCATCCTTGTGGTCCCGTACAGTGTTGTACAACTCCTGGC
Organism: Galaxias brevipinnis; assembly: GCA_036023535.2. Classification (NCBI taxonomy): domain Eukaryota; kingdom Metazoa; phylum Chordata; class Actinopteri; order Galaxiiformes; family Galaxiidae; genus Galaxias; species Galaxias brevipinnis. The sequence continues at coordinate 14,037 of JAVQIZ010232285.1, read as the reverse complement.
ACACTGCGATCTACAAAACACAACCACAATAACTATGCAACAAACAACAATAACGTTGTGAGGGAGAATGTGGGGGTGCAAATTAAAACGTTTAAGGCTGCAGATTAACGATCGTGTATACATATACATGTGCATTGCTCAAGGCTGACTTGCCCGGTTGACTCACATGGTCTACTGCAGGAACATTGGATGTTCTTCTTCTTTTACGACCACTCCCAGGAGTAGAAGAGGAAGCCTCGTCATAGTCCCCTCCACCGCTCACGCTACTGGATGGAGAGGTGGCTCTTCTCCTTTTGGTACTCATTGACATCTAGCCGATTGGCAACAAGCCTGTCATCACAGACAAACAAACCACAATATGTTTATTTACCTGCATCATCACATAACATGGCTTAACGGTTAAGATTGCTGTGTCTTATTTTGGCTAGCTACGTATAGCTAGTAACTTTACTAGATATCTATCTTAGATTAGCGACTCAATTCAACCAATTTTCCGGGGTTTAGTGGGCTAGCGTTAGCTCAATCTTTATAACTATCACATACTCACAATTGAATTGGACACATGCACTCGGATCAGGTATAAATAGCGTTAGCTAGCAAGAGCAACCACACTGACGCTACGCGTTAGCTAGCCAGAAAGCTCTGCAGGCTCAGCAGGGAACAAAGGCAAGCGCATAAGCAGAGTTAGCATAGCAGAGTAGCAAGCTAGATCTCTAAACACAGCAGGTTAACTTAAAATATAATAACATATTCACATTAGTTTGGTTAATAAGTTATAATATCAGCATTAGTGCTTTCACAATTTACGTTACCTTAACTTCAGTAGTAAAAATGTGTTTCCCTGAGCAAAGTTGTGCTAGACAGCTAATGGTACGTTAGCTTGATTTGTTTGTCCGGAAATTGTGTTTTTTCATGACCAGCAGGATCTGCTTTCAAACGAGAAACGCCACCATCAGTTTAGGAAGCGCAATTGACTGCTCAATGTACAACAAGTAAAACAAATAAAATAAAATGTATCACATTCAATTAATTGATGGAAAATTATGAATTTAATATTTAATAATTCAATCATTATAAATTAAATTACGAAGAATGTCTTTATAAATGACACTGTTTTGTTTTTAAAAAGAACCCTGTATAAATTACTATTTACATTAATTGATTAATTGGTTGGTTTTAATCTAATAATTTATTAAACGGGAAGTTCATCAAGGTTTGCCTTGATTTGTATCACCTCTGTAAGAGGCTCTTGCTATAATAGTTTTACTGAGTTATCTTGTGCATTTCTGCGATGAACCGATAGATCTCAATTCTTGGCAAAAACCTCGAACTCAGGCACAGGGAAAACTAAGTCCTAGACAACGACCAGTATTTCGCTGCACGTACTGGTGGTTACATGAAGATTTACTGTGAACAAAACTGTGCTTTGCGTTCGACCAATGGGTTTCTTGACGTCAGGCGGAGAGAATTTGCCTCCCCTAATCTGATAGCGCTGCGCACAGAACAGCCAAATCGCACCCAGAGGGAGGGAGACGAGACCCTTCTGATCGGCACATAGGTATGTTGTTGATACGTATTTAGACATGTATTTGATTAAATTTTTTCAGATGTTGCACCGATTTTCTTTTATGAAGCCTAGGTTATATGGACTTCTAGCTATACGTTATTCCCATGACGGGCTCCAATCTTAGCCTAGAGATGCTGAATTAGACTATACCCTTGAACGCTGCAGCACAGGCACAGCTCACCCAAATTGCATTTTTATTTAAGTGTCTTAAAGTCCATCATAGGTTTTGTTCAGATTTTTTTGAGACAGTTTGTTTAAAATGACACAGTTTGGGCAAATACTTTTTTCGATCTGTATGTGTGCTGATTGCCTTTTAGATATTCTCCTGGCTGTTATATAGTGCATGCATTTGATAATTGTAAAAGCATATAATGTAACATGCTTAATAGGCAAAGGGGGGATATCTCTGGTGATAATAATATTCTGCTAGTTATGCACACGCAGGTCTGGTTTGGTTTTGTGTAGGCTACCGTTGTCTTCTTATTTGCATAGGGCAATGTAGGAATCAGGGAATGTGCAGACACTGCCCGTTTATTTTGTAGACTTGTCTCATTATTGGCCTGGTTGTTTAAGAGATGCTGAATCAAACTGCGTTCAGTTGTGAAGCCCGCCGCCTCATGTGACCCTGCAAGTTCGTGCCAATCTTTCGACTGTAGTAATCCCTCTAAAAACCCCCATTAACGTGTAACAAATCTCCTTTTAACTTGATCTTGAGCTGTCATTGTCTCAATAATAAAACAAAATAGCCACGTCATGAATGGCAGAGCAGGACCTTTTGTGTTAATGCTATGAGTGTAACACTCCATTCCTTCACAGTTCTCCTGTGGCAGATCCGATCCACTTTGTAGGATGCCCCTTGGAGAGGATGGAAATGGCTGGAAAAAGAAGACGTCAGACATCAAAGAAAACTATGACTTCAAAGAAGTGCTGGGAACGTAAGTATTCAGCACAGCCCCAGTTATAGCTCTCTCCTGCTACTATTGACCTTATCAGTTGAAAATACCCCCACCCCTTTCTAATCTGTTTGTGTGTGGTGTTTGTTAAGGTGTCACAGGGGGGGGGGGGAGAGAGAGAGAGAGAGAGAGAGAGAAGCGGAATCCAGAGATGTAGGCTGTGTCATTAGTCTCACTTCCTTGAGCCTTCTTTGGCTCTTAGATTTAATTTGTCATCATCATCCATGTACGGTACATGTACGGTACTGAGGCCTAGTTTAGATGATCACAGCTATAAGTTCACATTGGTTCTTGACCGGAAGTTAGAATGAATTCATTCTTTATTTTCAAATAATTTCCCACTGCCCAAAATCCGTGATCAGCCTGATGAGTTTGCAGAGCAGCCTTTCTGAGTGTGTGGCACTCTGAAGTCACATGTCCTGCCCAGATGGTCAGGGGCACCGGTCACACCAGCAGACACAGTGCCAGGGACAGCACCCGTGTCTAGCAGGAGGGAGCCATATGGAGTGGGGTCGCCCTCTCCCATTTGGGAAGCACATCTGCATTCCTTGGAGATAAGTGGTTGACCAGCTGGGTTTCGCACCCAGGGTGTACTACAGGGAAACGGTGCTGAGTATTCAAGGGGGCTGTCCAGGGATTGTGTCGTTTATCAGAGGTCCCACAGAGTCAGGCACAAGTCAGCCATGAATTAGCTATATACTATACAGCAGCATCTGCACCCCCACCCGAAACCAGCGACAAAATCCATCATCATTACAACAACAAACAAACAACAAAAGTCATAATTCATAACTACTGCTGATATAAATATTATGACGCTTTCATACTGCCCAGGACACTCACTTAGTGATTGTGAGTCGGGAAAAGAAGTAGGGAGATAATGAAAAAGTTACATAAGAAGGATTTAAAGAGTGAATTGCCGGGCTAGTGTGTTCCCATATTTCCCGAAAGCGCCGAGGTACTATTCTCCCCCTCCTGTCACTGTGACTGGCTAGACCTAGCAGAGGGCAGAATTAATGTGTTGACGGAAAGCTCCTTATGCTTGAAGAAGATTACAGAATAGCTTTATCCAGGAATATGGGGTGTGGACTGGGGAGTTAATTGATTCATGTTGAAATGTTGTATTCAACGGAGTCTAATCCTGGTACTTCACCCCATTTTGAATCCAGCTTTGGGACAACCTGTCCGTCTGGAGGCAAAATAGCCTTATGCGCAGTGGTGGCAATTGTTTTTGATCCACTTTTGATTCTCTTTTGTTATTTTAGCTATATGCCCTATACTGGACAAGCATTTGGCCTGGAAAGGTGTTCACAGATGGTCGAAAGAAAGAACAATATCTAAGTAGTTGAGCATTAACGCACCTGAGTTGGTTTGTTGTCTTAAAATGGGAGTTGAGTCGGTGTGTCTAAGAATGGCACGCTCTCTGGAACGAGCCAGTGAAGGCGTCGGAGATATTTAGAAACGATCGGAGTTGCCTATTGAATCACTGCGTGTTTACAATGTAGGCTACACCGGGCACTGAGGAATAAGGCCAGTTCGAAACTGCACTCGTTCTGCCCATTTTGAACTTCCCTGTTAAATCAGTAACAGAGCAGGTATGCACTGTAAATGATACAACAAGGAAAGATAGAGATTCAAGATAACAGCTTTTGGCCGTAGACCTAATGTGTGACATGCTTTTGCCTTACAACGATTAATCTTTGCTTCGACCCTCTGCGGAAGCCCGGCCTGGTGGAAAGATCTTCGCTTAACTACCTTGTGAGATCATAGCCAGCTGGTTGCCTGGACAACAACTGGAGATCGCTTCTTTATGGATACACCCTGGTCACTATGGCAACAGAAGTTTTATTTTTCGGGCCCGGTGAATGGAAGGCACACAGAGATCTCCTCTGACACCAAGTCCCCTAGCTGTGTCATGTTAAGGAGGCTGGGGCCCGGTGCGGCTGTGCTCTATCCTGAAGGCTGCCCGTGAAAGGAGGGAGGGAGAGGGGGCTGAGGTTTGTCACGCTCCCTCCTCCGGTTCCCTTCACCCCTGTGTACGAGCGAATGAGTCAGTCACACACACAAACAACACGGCGTTATTATATTTCATCAGTACAATTACTACTTGCTGAATGGAAGTGACTCTATGGGGAGTTATTCGCTCTTTGACTTTTCCGCAGCACCTTTTTGGGAAGTGTGGAAATGCTCGCTCTCTCTCTCCCTCGATCACCCTCTTTGCACACCAAGACGAAAACCGAACAAAGAGAAAAGAATATTATGTGTTGTCCTAGGAGGCACATTTTAGGGCCCGGTCAATCAACCCATGGAGATTTCCCACAGGTCCTTCCCCCCACCTGTCTAGCAACCCCCCTCCCCCATCCCCCCATACCCCAGCTCACAGCCCGCCTCGGCATTGTATGGCACAATCGTGTCACATCTGATCCCGTCAGCGACTATGCACCATCGGCAGTGTCCCACCGCTCCGCTGCACGGCGGCCTGCTGAGTTTATCACGGGAAGTCCCCCGGACACGCAGCAGGAACGTGGGCCTCACTTGTAGGTATGGTATCGACCAGGTCCCTGCTGGGTCCAGTCGATGTGACGCGGTCACACACATGTCCAGGTGGGGCTGGAGAACTAAGGGGGGATCAGAGGAACAGCCAGCCGTGCCAGAGGAGGGTCTGTTCGGTGGGGCAGAGGAGTCAGGTGAGGTACCCCCCTCCCACCCTGCGACAGGCACTCGAGCCGGGGAGAGAAATGGCCTTGTGTTAGGACACTGGCTGTTTCAATGGCCCCTTTATGAGAGTTGAATTACATTATCGGAAAGGAACCTTCGCAAACGGAAAATGGGTTTTGACACCAGGTTAGACGCTGGGGGTGTCACATATCCGCACGATGTTAGAGGAATATCGGAGGCTAGGTGGGGAAAGCTTTCATTGGGAGGTGGGCTGGAGGGGGTGGGGGGGGTGGGGCTCCTGAACCACGTGAAATCGATAGATGGACGGATGGCGGAGGCTGTGTGCGCGGAGGCCTGATTGATAGCCCAGGGCCTCGGCGGAGTAAGGCCCATTATGTGTCATATTCGCCGTCTCAGCACACATCCATCAATAGGAGCGGGACGGATAGGGCTGCCTGCTTTAAATACACCAGTGGCGCACTCACACACACACACACACAAACACACACACACACACACACACACACACACAAACTCCTTCTCCCGCTGGGGTGGGGAGGCTGCCTCGACTGAATCACTGACACAGTGCTTTTTGACTATTCATTATCTCCAGTGAGAAACTCTTGAGGTAAGGGACTGTTTATTGAATGTGACAGAGAGGTGGTGCATTTCTCCTGTGGCCCACATGGCAGGCATGAAGACAGTAGATTCCACAGTAAATCTCTCCCTCAGGTTTTACAGAATCCCTGCCCACAGATCAGCGATAATGAACACAAAGTGCAGTAATATGGCACAATAGCAGAATATTCCAAATTTAGTATTGCAGGCTACAGTTAGTGCTTGCTTGTGCTACAGTGTGTCTGTCATATCCTTGTAGTCTCTGTGTGAGACAGCGTCTAGGTAGCGGACAGGCTAAATGATTCATTGCAGGTTTGTATCTGTATATTATTTTTGTATGTCGGTGTATGCATGCGTGCACGGCACATTTGTGTGCGTGAATATTGCATAAGAGTTTGGCTGCTGACTCGCCGTGGTTAGCGTGCGAGCCCGCCACGGCGGTTTGGCCAAAAGCAAGGAAATATGGCGCATGCTGATGAGTTTGTAGCACCAAGGCACTCTGTGATGGCACTTTGGGAACGTGCAAGCAAATGTTTGCCCATATGGACAGCAGGGATTACATTATTTAACACACTGTAGGCGTGTGTGTGTGTGTGTGCGTGTGCGTGTTGGGGGGGGGTGGGGTGTCTACGCCTCAGTTCATGTGTGCACACGTGCTCGCGTCGTGCAGCATGTGGTGCTTGGTTGCTGTGGGGCTGGGCAACCCCAATCACTCCACTGCAGATGCGTGGGATTCCCAGAGCTGGTGCTTCGAGGCACACATGTTCTCTCTCTCTTTCTCTCTCTCTCTCTCTCTCTCTCTTCTCTATTTCTGTCTCCCTCTCTCTAACTCTGTCTTCGACTAGCTTTTTCAAGCAGGCATATGCACGACGCCACACGCAGAAACACAGATGCCCTCCCTTCACACTCCATACACATATGCTTGGAGACATAGCTACTAATCTCCTAAATGTGTTTGGCTCAGTCGTTATCATTAAATGCGACACGATTGGCCTACAAATGTGCAGTGACGGCATGCAGCACATCGTGCAGATGCGCTGGCATGCAAACAGCCGCAGTGTCATGAAGGTCATTCGGATGCGTCAGCGCATGGGCACACGTGAGTCACAGCTTACTGAAAAGTTGGGAAGCCAACAAATGGGTTTACTGTATGTTTTCAACGTTTCCAGATTCGCGTTTGGCTCGTTACGGTGCAGCTGCATATGGCACATCTCTAGGTTGACCTTTGGCCCTCCTGCCGCTGTAGAGGTACCCTAGGAGGTCCGAAACGGACACGAGACTATGAGATCGGACGGTCCTTCCGGAATATATATATATATATATAACAGTGGACACATGCTTTAATCAAGAGCACATGAACCGAGAAAAGCACCAAGCCACCCCCCAGCTACACACACACAAACACACACACACACAAACTCACACAGTTACACACACCCCAGCTCCCCCCTGCTGAGTAGCCCCTGGCCTCTCCCTAACCCACAGAGAGCCTGGCTCCTACTCCCACCCCCACGACTCTGTCTCCAAGGAGAAATGAATAACAGAATGCTTAATTACAACATGTCTCTCAGCAGTAGAACGCTGGTGTGTGTGTCAATGTGCACTTTTTTTCTTCAGTCTCTCAAAGAAATATAGCCTAGCAGAAACGTGCTACGTGTTGTTGCCTTTTCTTTTAACACAGGTGTCATACAAACGGTCACCATCAGTGCCTTGGTTAATACCCAGACCCTGTCTCCGCAGATCTCTGTCTCTCTCGCTAAACTTTGGCCCAATAGATGTCCACTCGTGGAAGTAGTCAGTGTCCTTGCGTTTACTGTAATCGCAACGAAAACGGAACAGAACCCAGAAAAAGACGGCTCGAAATAAAGCCAAGGTTTTCTACGGGTCGATGAGAAGTGCGGCTGGATGGGATTTTGTTGTGATCTAATTCCGGCGTCGGTTCAACGGGAGGGGAAACGCGCGAGATACGATCCCCTCTATTGGAATCGGCCAAACCATGCACGGTGTTTTCTGCTCCACTGGTTCGTTGAGCACTGCCAGAGCCCCAGCAGGAAGTCAGCATTGCCGGGGAGCAAAGGCGTCCCGCTGACCTTTCCCATCGATAGGAAATCCAAACAACAAATTAGAACGAGAAAAAAAAATTCATTGGAAGAGTGTGCTCGGGTGGACGATACTATCGTCCTTGCGCAATAGTTTGTCTGGGGCGTGCATGATTGTGTGTGTGTTTATTCAATCGGAATCGGTGCTATGGTTTTAAGCTGGTTTAAAATCACGTTTGAGTCGCCACCCTCCCCGCGGCGTGGTTGCTGCTGGCAGCGTACTCTGAGGACAGCGGGGTTTGCGGTCTGTGAGTTTCCAGTATCGTACGGCCACGTTAGCGCCATAGCATGCCATGGTCTAAAAACAACACTCCCTGCAGCCTAATTGTTTCCCACGAGAAACCGGCCGAAACGCCCTTTTCTCTTTCATTGTCCTCTTGAAGTGCAGGAAGTGCAATCAGCGCCCGGGACAGCAGTCTCTGTAGTCTCGCTTGATGAGAGTAGAAAGGGAGGGCCACCAGCCAGGGTACCCTGCTTACCGTGCATCCTCCCAGCAGGGTTCTTAATGAAGCTCCTCCAGGACGGCATAAAGGATGCTGGGTAAACAAACCTCAAACCTGTGTTTGCGTTTTATTCTTTTAGACTGTAACCCACGATTCCAGTCCCCCCCCCCCCCCCCACACACCCACACACACACGCACCACTTCATATAATACATCAATTATGAAATGGATAAAAGATTTACTGTGTTCAATTTCTCGCTAGCGGTTTCTATTTTTGGTCAACATCTCACGGTGTCTGTTGGAAGAGCTTGCCAAGCCTTTTCCCCTGCCCCACAGTCTCCTGGCGTAAGGCTGAGAGAGGCACTATGGTAATGTCACGGCGGTGAATTATTCATCTGAAGACCACTCACACATCCGCACATGGATGGAAGCATGGGCATGTACACTTGCGCACGCACCCACACATACTCACACGTACACACACACACCCACACACATACACACACACACGTATCCCTACTGTAAGCACACACAAACACTGATAGCTGTTAGAGAAAGTCTGGCCTTATTGTCTCATGTTCTCGAGTCCTGTGGCGTCCTGCCAGCTGTGTGTTTGATATTTATAGAGGAGGGCTGTGTTTGGTTTTGTGGTAGCACCCGTAAGAGTGACTCATTAGTTTTGTTAAACATCAGACAGAGGGGCGCAGGGGGGACCAATTTAATACTAATAACAGCTTTTGCGGAGAGAAGCATGAAAATAGATCCATGCCAGTGAGTCCAGCATAAAGATCTCACATGCCATTTACTAAGCAAAAGCTAAAATAAAGGATTGTGGTACCAGAAATAAAGCCACATACGTGCAGCTTTTAGTGTTCATTTCCAATATGTTCTGGGTGTCAACAAACCAATACCAAAGCATGCACTTTGTCTTCACCCTTTCTTCTTTTCCATTCTCCTGTCTCCTCCTGATTGTATGTGTGTGTGTGTGTGGGTGTGGGTGTGGGTGTGCGCTTATGTGTCCCGCGTCACCAGGGGAGCCTTCTCGGAGGTAGTCCTAGCCGAGGAGAAGGGCACCCAGAGGCTGGTGGCCATCAAGTGTATCCCCAAGAAGGCCCTGGAGGGGAAGGAGAACAACATTGAGAATGAGATCGCTGTGCTGCACAGGTGAGCGCCTCTCGCCCCCGCCCACCCACCCGCCTCCCTCCCTCTCCCTCCCTCTTCCTGCTCTCCCCGGCCCGAGCCTGCAGCCGGGGGAGTCAGAGGGATCCGTCCGGTGAGTGGACGGCTAGGAGGCAGTGTGTTGTTGATATGCACTGGGGTCAATGGAATTCAAGGCCCGTCTGTCTGCCCGTCGGTCGGTCCCACTATGGGGAAAACAGTGGGATTGTGCACCGGAAATGTCAGGAGTAAAGAAGATCGAGGCCTATTTTTAGTGTCCCTGTTGCCAGGGCAACAGCACACACAGCGGCGGAGATAGTGTGTGGAGTTCCCTGCAGCAGTGTGGTGAAGGAAGAGGAAGAGACAGAGGGAGAGAGAGAGAGGGAGGGAGGGAGGGAGGGAGGGAGGGAGCGAGCGATAGACAGGGATAGAGAATGAGAAGGGAGAAGATAGCGGGATGAGTGCATGAGAGACGAGGGGGGAGAAATGGAGAAGAATATGGAATTAGGGGAGGAATGGGGTTATCAGGTATAGTAGGAGATAATGATCTAAGGGAAGGTGGGAGACGAGGATAATGAAGAGAGAGAGAGCGAGAGAGAGCAAAAAACGAAGGAAGAGAGAAAGGGAGAGAGCAAAAAGGAAAGAAAGAGAGAGAGCATAAGAGGAAGGAAGAGAGAGAGAGAGAGCGAGAGCAAAAAACTAAGGAAGAGAGAAAGGGAGAGAGAGCAAAAGGGAAAGAAAGAGAGAGAGCATAAGAGGAAGGAAGAGAGCGAGAGAGAGTGAGAGAGCGAGAGCAAAAAACGAAGGAAGAGAGAAAGAGAGAGAGAACTCGGGGGCTGATGAGCGGGGAAATCAACAGTGTGTGACACATAGGCACACACACACAGTCATGCCGCTGGCTATCAGACACCGACTCGAGGGACGAAACGCAACGTGGGATAGTAGCAGCATGCTTTCTCTTTCGCTATAGTGTGGGGAGGAAGGCTCCGAGCTCAGCTTCCTGCCCCGGCTGTGTTCCGGGCGGTTCGTACCAAATATAGATGCAGAATTCAATTCCGATGGCAACCGATACCTCTCATTGGATTTGCGGCGGCCACTCTCCCGAGCCCCTTCCCTTAATCGGAGGTAACCTCTGCTGTGAATAGGGCCCTAGCCGCAGACAACGGCCTCGGTGCTTCCACCCGTTCCGAGGGGGAAGTGGTCCGGTCCGTCTCTGTCCTCACAGTGTTATAGTATCCTAAGAGGCTTTCCCACACCGTATTGGAGAGAATGGAGGCATACCGGAGCATACGGCTCTTGCATTATTTGCCGGCAGTTCCATTAAGTATGAATGGGCTGATTAGGCTGCCCCTACGCGTCGGTAATGTGCTGCGCTAATGCCACCTGGTGGCCAAATGAGAGTATCAGTCGTGAGGCCAACAGCGTCCATAACCCTCCATAGCTGCACTTCTGCCAGAGGCTGGCACGGAGATTAACCGTATGCTTTACTCTGCACCCGCTCTGGCTTTGCAGAATCCAGCACACCAACATTGTCTCGCTGGAGGACATCTTCGAGAGCACCTCCCACCTCTATCTCGTCATGCAGCTGTAAGTGGACTTCCCGTACATTGAACATGTTAAATATGCGTTGAATATAACTGCACAGATCACAATCACAAATGAAGCCTGCCCCTCGACGGCTCACTTGCAGGGTGTCGGGAGGGGAGCTGTTTGACCGGATCGTGGAGAAGGGCTTCTACACGGAGAGAGATGCCAGCCAGCTCATCCGCCAGATCCTGGACGCCGTCAAGTACCTCCATGACATGGGCATCGTGCACCGAGACCTCAAGGTACACACTGGGGCCTCTCGACACGGGCAACGGGGCACAGCCGCCCGTCCACTGCTTCAAAAGACACAGGGAGAAGTAGTGGCGCACAGCAAATCAAGAGGGTTTCTTTTCTTTTCCTCCATATCTCCCACGTCTTCCTGGCGGCCTTCCTCCCTGCTCTCCCGCGGCGTAGCCAGAGAACCTGCTGTATTACAGCATGGACGAAGACTCCAAGATCATGATCAGTGACTTTGGCCTGTCGAAGATTGAAGACACGGGCAGCGTCATGTCCACAGCCTGTGGCACGCCTGGATATGTGGGTAAGAGACTCGCTACCCCTCCCTTCCTCCCTTCCTTTTCGCTCTCTCTCTCTCCCTGCATCTCTCGTTATGTATCTTTTTAACATACACACATACCCCTCCCTTCCTTCTCTCTCTCTCTCTCTCTCACTCGCTCTCTATCTCTCTCTCTCCCCCTCCATCTCTCGTTATGTATCTTATTAACACACTCACACAGACACACTCACTCACACTCAACCTCCAGTCAAGCACATAGTTATAGTCCCCTTTAGCCCTCTTTTCCACCGCACTGTGAGGGCTCTTCATATTGAGTCAATTGTTGGTACAATCAGAGTGCTCTCCACCTCTGTCTGATGTGACCTTGCAGAAGGCCCGGCAGGTCGGAGAGGTCACGATGACGTGTTTAGTGGGTCCTCTTTGCCTCGGTATCTCCTTCATCTGCCCTGCTCTCTTTCTCACCCTGGGGATGTGTTCTCTCTCTCTCTCTCTGTGTGTGTGTGTGTGTGTGTGTGTGTGTTTGCGTTTTGGCAGCTCCGGAGGTCTTGGCTCAGAAGCCGTACAGCAAAGCGGTGGACTGCTGGTCCATTGGGGTTATCTCTTACATTCTGTGAGTGCGTCACTTTGTACTCTCCGTCCTCCGTATGATGTGCAGCAGCAGCGTGTCCCATTGAGTCATACGTGGGATGAAGCCTATTCAAATATTCATCTGGGATTGACTGAACATGTCTGGCTGAATGGAATCAAATGAATTGTTTATATTCGTGCCAACTCCACCCCTCTGGCACTTCAGGCAGGCTAAACCAAGCATTTACATAGCGATGACAGGGACCGAATACCTTAGTTAGTGTTGTGATTGACCTGAGGACTTACTCTTACTCTTGCAGGCTATGTGGATACCCTCCCTTCTACGACGAAAACGACGCCAAGCTCTTTGAGCAGATCCTCAAAGCAGAGTACGAGTTTGACTCACCTTATTGGGATGATATCTCTGATTCAGGTATCCTACGTTTAATACCCATTTCGTATTCATATTTGAAAAGTATGGCAAAGTCAGGCAAAGTCATCCGTCTTTAAAGTGTTTTTAATGTGGATACAATTTGGTTGGGCATGGTTGGGTCTGGTAAGTATCTTGAAGCTCGCTCCTGTCGCATATCCGGGGCCACGGTCAGAGGGAGGGCGCACACACACATCGATCCCCCTTCTGGAGCAGCTTAGCAGACCCGAGGTGGCAGGGCAGTCTGAGTGGAGGTGGGAGCGTTTTCCCCATCACCACATCTGACAAGCGCAGAACCTAACCTTGAGACTTTAGGGGTCATTGAAATACCTCCCTCAGGGACATGGACAATGGATTATCATCAAGTGCGTCAAGTGATTGGTGATTAGCAATTTGGCGGCTTACATCAGCAGCGCACAGGCTTCGGAAATTCGCTGAAGCTTCGTTTTCTGGGACAAGAAGGCATCAATAATGAAACAGTTGACAGAATATAGTGTCTGTAGGTTATACTATATAAGATGTATTGCCAAAGCCTCCCTTCCATATCATTGTTCACCTCCAACAAGTCGGGCCGTTGTTGTGATTGCAGCCAAAGACTTCATCTGCCACCTGATGGAGAAGGACTCCATGAAGAGGTACACGTGTGACCAGGCCCTCCAGCACCCCTGGTAATCCCCCCCACCCCCCACACACACACACACACACTTACATTCAGCAGTGAAATGTAAAACATGAAAACACCTTCCACAGTTCACACACACACACACACACACACACACACACACACACACGTCTAAAGCTTCATGTCTAACCTGCCCGGTTCCTCTGACCCCTTCTAGGATCTGTGGCGACACCGCCCTGGATAAGAACATCCATGAGTCCGTGAGCGCTCAGATCAAGAAGAACTTTGCTAAGAGCAAATGGAAGGTCAGTAACAGGAGCCACCGTGCTGCTTTTGACAGACACATTTAAAAAAGGAACAGGATATAATAAGAGCTTTCAATCTCGTACGATATCTATTCAACTCTCTCTCTCTCTCTCTCTCTCTCTCTCTCTCTCTCTCTCTCTCGCTTTTTCTTGGCTCCGCACAGCAAGCGTTCAACGCCACGGCGGTGGTGCGCCACATGCGGAGGCTGCAGCTGGGCACGAGCTTGGAGGGCCCCAGCCAAATCACTCCCACCAGCCCTGGCCATGGACATCTGCTCCCCGAGGAGGAGGAGGAGGAGGAAGAGGAGGAGGACCGCGCCGCCGTGGCCAACGAGGAGGACGAGAGCCGTAAGTGAGCCGTAAAAGAGCCAGTCACGACTCTCTCCCTCTCTCCTGTCGGGCCCGGGCGGGGGGGGGGGGGGGGCGGGGGGGGGGGGGGGGGGGGGGGGGGGGGGGGGGGGGGGGGGGGGGGGGGGGGGGGGGGGGGGGGGGGGGGGGGGGGGGGGGGGGGGG
>JAVQIZ010232277.1:0-12500 GCA_036023535.2 Galaxias brevipinnis | reverse complement strand
ACAGCGTGTGACTGGGAAGGGGTCTGATTTGATCAGTATAAATTGTCAGGAGCCTGTGAGTGCATTGGGGCCCCATATGGTTGTTGTTGCGTGTGGTCCCTAAGGGGCCTGGAGAGGGGCCAGCACAGCCAGGGGGCCAGGTGCAAACACTCGCTGTGAAATGAGGGGAGACAATAGCATTAGACACACTTTAGCGCTGTGGTGTTAGCGTTAGCATTGAGCTTGCACAGCCTGTATAGAAGCAGCATGTGGGTCCACTCTGAGAAAAGGCAGGATGGAACACTGCCATACTGACAAAGAGGCAGATCAATCAATTCTGATAATGAAGTGCTGAACTGTGTCGTTTTAATAATGATCAGGGCGCGTGATTAAAATGATCAATCAAGTCAAGTCTGGATTTCTGTTGGCCGCCGACAAATGGCCCCCTATGTCCCCGGAGAGAACAGCACTGATTTCCTTTACTAGTATGTAATGTGTGTGTGTGTGTGTGTGTGTGTGCGTGCGTGTGTGCGTGTGTGTTCTCTGTGTCCCTGTCTCTCTAGGTGAAGGCCAAGATGAGTGTGGTGGTGGTGAGTGGCCTCAGTGTGACAGAGGGGGTGCTGCTGTTTGGGAAGGACACCCTGTATGTGTGTGAGGGCTTTACCCTGAGCTCCTCTGGTGACGTGTGCTGCAGGAAACACCACCCCAGCAGGTAGGCCCACACTGTAGGAAACACCACCCCAGCAGGTAGGCCCACACTGTAGGAAACACCACCCCAGCAGGTAGACCCACGCTGTAGGAAACACCACCCCAGCAGGTGTGCCCACACTGTAGGAAACACCACCCCAGCAGGTAGGCCCACGCTGTAGGAAACACCACCCCAGCAGGTAGGCCCACACTGTAGGAAACACCACCCCAGCAGGTAGGCCCACACTGTAGGAAACACCACCCTAGCAGGTAGGCCCACACTGTAGGAAACATATTATAGATGTGTAATATAAAACCTTTTGTCTCCCAGTGTGAGGGACTCGTTCATCAGCACCATGGTGAATAAAGAGCCGCTGCCAGTCAGCCCCACCTGCAGACGCTGGGCTTATGAGGACATCAAGGACGCTCGCTTCATACGCTTCCTCTTAGAGGTTTAAGGAGCAATTCTTACACTTCTATGACATACGGCAGACATCATTATGTTATTTTGTACATGTAAGGTGCTGTTGTGTTTGGTTAAAGCTTCTAATCCCCCCTCTAGGACAACGGCCTAGAGATCTTTATGAAGAATGGTCACTCTGCATTCCTGGTGTTCCTGAATAATGACCATGTTTCAGCATATAAGAGGTAACGGGAGAAGCTTGAATTTATAATTTTATGCAAGTACTGTATGCCTCAATATTATGTATTTATTTGGTGTGTGTGTGCGTGCCTCTTGTTCTCTGCAGGCTGTATTCAGTGGTTCCATCTCTTAGAGGCAGAGGAGTCGTTGAGGTCATTGCTAACGCCAAGTGAGTCCTCATTTAAATATCCAGTAGTCTTTTTATTTATATAACTTTTTATTGTCATTGACAACACTGGCTAACAATATTTAATTATCTTTTTAAAAAGTTCTCATATCGTTGGCATTGTATTGCTTATTCTTCCTGAGGTTACCTGTGGGTTTGTGAAAATATATACAATCATTGCTTGGCTGTAGCTAAATATTCCCAGTTGTGCCCTGGCCTCCCGGCTTCACCTCCAGCCTTCCTGCCTGGCCTGAGCCACTGAGTTGGGGGTGATGAGACCAGCGTAGGGCATCCTGTTATTCACCCCTTCCCCTCCTCCCTTCTTATTGCCTAGCTGTCTCTCCCTCTCCTCCTTACACCTCTCCAGACAGGTCTTACAGAGGAGGCTCTCTTTGGCAAGGTACAGGTTGTCCTCCTTAGGGCCTGGCACACCTTTCCCCGGAGGCAGGCGGTTTCTCTTGGTGTTCACGTTGCGTAGATTGGGCATGGCGTTGAGAAAGTCTGGCAGCTTGGTCAGGAGGTTATCAAACAGGCCCAAGTCCTGGAGGTTGGTGAGACTGGCCAGGCTGAAGGGGAGGTTGTCCAGTCGGTTCATGCCCAGGTTCAGAGTCACCAGGCCTGTCAGGGAGCCCAGCGTAGTGGGCAGGGCGTCCGCGCTCAGCCTGTTGTTGGAGAGGTTGAGGTGGGTCAAATTCACCAGGTCCCCAATGGCCTCGGGCAGTTCCTCCAGCTGATTGCTGTGGAGGTCCAGCCGCCTGAGTGACACCATGTTGCAGATGAAGTCCGGAAGCTTCTGGATCATGTTGCGGCTGAGGTCCATCTCGTCCAGGTCTGTGAGCTTAAAGAGACACTTGGGGATGGCGGCGATGCCCATGTTGCTAAGGTTGAGGCAGCGCCGGCCCTCTGGTGTGAGCCGCACAGCGTTCTTGGCCATCTTTAGGGTTATCTTTTTGCCCTTGGCTCCACCCTTCTTCCCTTTGGCCATGGCGCTTTGGAGAAAAGAAAAAAGAAAACACGCTCTTGAGTTTCATATTTCTGTTCTGTGTCTCCTACATTGTGTCCTAGAGGGACTGATTTGCTGCGTTATTATTTAATCCACCGGTTAATACATACCCTGCGGGTGGGTGTGGGTGTGGGTGTGCGCGTGCACGTGTGTGTGTGTGTGTGCGCGCGTGTGTGTGTTTTGGACAGGACTGATGTTATTTACACAGATAAAAGGGCTTGTGTACTGCCTGAGGTGCTCTCTGGAGACGGAGAGGGTTTTAATGTGTGTGTGTTGGGGTGTGATGTGTGTACCCCTGCCTGCCTGCTCACCCAGCGCTGCTGCCTGTGGGAGTATTAAAGAGCACGGCTCTCTAATTAAGGGCTAATGTTGAGAAACAATAGGAGAGAGGCAGCGCTGGGTAACACAGCAGTGATTGCTGACTGATGTTGGGAGACTTTCCTATTCAGCATAGAAAACTGCGTGCCAGTGTGTGTGTGTGTTGCCTAAATGCAGGTGTGTGACCATATTTATTTGTACATGTATGTGACCTATTCCTAATAAGAAAACAAGAACCCCAATCACAAAAAAGCACCCCCCCCCCTTAAAAAAAAAGAAATTAAATATCAAATATGAACCATGTTTGTTGGAGTGATTTTGCATATGTCTGTGCTCCAAGTCAAATCAGGTCTTTGATAAATGTGTGTGTGTGTGTGTGTGTAGTGTGAGCGGGGCTGTGCTCCTCTCTCCCCTCCCTGTCTCTGAGAGCAGAGTTTGTGTCTGTGTGCTACACCCTAAGGCCCTCTCTCGCCTCATCTATCATCCTCAGGATGAGAGAGGTGATCCTCCAGCGCATGTTCTCATTATTACCTTCTATAGCAAATGATTGCATGCAATTATTACCTGCAATTAGATAGAGTGTACAGCAGGCCAAATGCAATGATTGATTTAGTGTGGTTTTACAAAATAATTTGGTCAAGAGAAATTAGATACACTTTTCTCAGACTCTTGGTCTTTTTCTTATGAAGTCAGATTATGAAGGATGCTTCAGTATACCATCAACCAATAGATTTACTTTCTCTGCAAGAGCACCTTTGGGATTTGACTTCTTAGTAAACTATATAACTGTTCAGCCATTAATTTAAAAGTGAGTGGACCTGTTCAGTACTCACCATATTATGTTTGAATGCCAAGGTTAAAGTGTCTTTGGTGCTAGGCACATCAGCTCCTATGAAGACTCCGTTTCCCCAGGGAAACCTTCCATTTCTGTACGGAAGAAAGTCCTTGTTAAACTCGGTCACTTCTCTAGCGATCTTATTGTCATTTGTCCACAACAAAAGATTCAATACTAAGAGCGTTAAGAACTGAGTTACACAGAGGGATTATGTTCCAAAAATGTATAGACTTGCTGTGTTAATGTTAGTCAGAGGAAGACCGAGGAATGGTTTGGAATGCCCGCTGTGTCTTTCAACACTCCTCTAGCAGACAGCTAGCAAGTCAAGGTTCTTTTTGTTTAATATGTTCCTTAGCAACAGGGATGTTTGGCACCAGCACTTTATTGCCATGTTATAGGCCCACAGAGGGAAAGAGATTTCAGGAGCAGTTGAATGTTTTCCTAATTCAGATTAAATATTATTTAGATAGGTCTTGTGTGAGTGAAAGGCTTTAGAAAATGGTTGAAAGCATTGCCTTTAGCTGAGACATTATGTATTTTTGTACAGAACATACATATTTGGGAAATGAGCCAAGTTGTTGTTAGCTAATTCAACTTCAGCACAACTCCATTTGAGTGAATGTTTATTAACATATCCCTTGATAAATATATTTTTATAAGTAAAACTTTTAATGCTGGAAATGGTTTGAGCAGTAGTTATTCAAACTGTGCAGCGGAAAACCTAATCCATCTTATCTGATGCATATCTGTTTAGATATTCTGTGACAGAAAAATGGTGTCCTGTCGGTGTGTGTTCCTGTTTTACTGGTGGTCGCCACCTTCCTGTGTGAATGGAATGTTCTCAATGGTCCACATGTCAAATGCATTCATTGAAAAATAATGAGAAAGTTCTTTCTGCTCAATAATCTTTGATTGTTTCTATCCTCGAGTTACAATACAGAAGTGTAATTAGACCTAAAGCAAATGTGCTGGGATCCCATAGAGGGCACTATAATCTATCCTCTGACTACTGGAGGATCCCCCAGGCTAACTGTTCTCACAGCTGTGTACACACTATATCCAGAAGCCCTTACCTCTCTCTTCTCTTCTCAGCTCCGCTCTGTTCTGTTCTGAAGTTACAAACTCAGAACCCTCAGAGTCCTTGGCATTCTAATGTCGGTTGCCATGCAACAGACAATCCAAACTTCACCAGTCCATTTAGACAGACAGAGAACAAATGGAATGCTCTGCATCTTTGCTCTCTGTGATGTCACAGAACTATCTAAATTAGTTTCCTGTTCTAATTTTAAAGGAATTAATGGCTATGGAAGTAATGGCTATGCAATACAGTTAGTGAAAACTGAGAATGTGAGACATCACAGGTTTAATCGATGTATCTGTGTTTTTGATGTGCTTTAGGAAGACTCCGGTGGTGGAGAAGACAGCCCTTGTTAAGTGGCAGGTAAAAATGTGAATCACTTCATGTTATTTGCGTTCACAAAGGTTTTGCAAACCCTCACTATTTAATGTTTACCACCCTCTGCCCACAACAGAGAGGGGAGATGAGTAACTTTGAGTACCTGATGCATGTCAACACTCTGGCTGGGAGGACGTACAACGACCTGATGCAGTACCCCGTTTTCCCCTGGGTCCTAGCTGACCATCACTCTGAGGTAAGAGCAATCACAATAGGGCTTTTACATGGTGAATTAGTGTTTGATTGACTTTATTTTCCTATTTCATTCTTTTCTCCTACTTCTGGTTGTCTGCTTGATAGACATTGGACCTGTCCAATCCAGCAATTTTCCGTGACCTGTCTAAGCCAATGGGAGCTCAGACCGAGAAGAGAAGGGAGATGTTTATCAAGAGATATAATGAAGTTGAAAATAGTGAAGGTACGTCATAACTGTTGGTTTCCTTTGGCCAACAAATCATTGCTCTGTTGATTTTGAATGGCAAATCACTTGCTTTAGCCTGGTCCCAGTGTGTTTGTGTTTGTGTTGTGTAGGTGACCTGTCAGCACAGTGCCACTACTGCACCCACTACTCGTCTGCCATCATTGTGGCCTCCTTCCTAGTCAGGATGGAACCCTTCTCACACACATTCCTGGCATTGCAGGTGAGGACACTCGTGCTCCGTGATCATTCACTCAGACCTTGACAAAGCTGTTTTTATCTTTTATCTTATAAAACACCTCACACTGTACTTGGAATTCTTGTCTACATAGAGCTATGTCAGCATTTTTGTTTATTTATGTGGGAGATGTAATCTTACTAATAATGTCATTTTAATAAAATAATGTTGGGCTCGCTGGATTCCTTATCAACTTTGGGTTTGAAAACAAGTGAATTAACAAAGTTTTCAATATATATGCAAATCAATAGCATACAAAGCGTGTGAAAGTCCCTTTTTCGGCTGCCCAAAAGTTCCCAATTTACAATCTACCATCCAATTGATTATAATGAAACACATGCATATTTGATACTGAAATAAAGCAATAAAGAGGTTAGGCTGGTGAATCACAGTGCCTTTTGCTTCCTCAGAAAATCCAAGATGGGTGTGCAGTAATATCCATAACTGCATTTGTGTCTCTAACACAGTTTACACTGTATATATGTTATTTTCATTTTCATTTCATTTTCTTTCATGAGGTAATTGTTTTACTCTAAATTACATTTGATCTCATGAGATTTTTATCGGGGATTAAAGCATTTTGCGGAAAGATGAAAAGCTTCCTTTGGTTGTTGGCGAGTATCTTCTGCCTACGTAATACAATGAACAAACAATATTGAATATGGTTGAACTTAATATACCTGACACAGAGTGGTCTATTGTTTTTATTTCAAAAAACTTTTAACAAACAATGACAAGACTTTACCAGGCTTCTTGATCCACTAACTACATTTGACAGATGTAGATTTTGTTTACTGTACTATGTATATCTTAGGGTTAGTGCAAGTTAGTTAGTTTCCCCTGTGTCTTAGGGAGGCTTTGATGTGCCACAGAGGATGTTCCACAGTGTGGAGGGTTAGGGTTAGTATACTGTACTATGTGTGTGTTAGGGTTAGTACACTGTATTATGTGTTTGCTTGTGTCTTAGGGAGGCTTTGATGTGCCAGAGAGGATGTTCCACAGTGTGAAGTCTGAGTGGGAGTCGGCCTCCAGAGACAACATGGGCGACGTCCGAGAGCTCATCCCAGAGTTTTACTATCTGCCCGACTTCCTGCTCAACTCCAACCACATCCAGATGGGTCAGTCCCTCCTCAGACCGCTGTTCAAACACACAATTGCAGCCGGCATTGAGACCCCTACTCATGACTACACACTATGTAGAAGGGAGTTTAAGGGAGTTTAAGGGAGTGTGAGGGTGTTGTGACCTTTTCTGTGTGTGTCCCTCTTTCTCCCTGCAGGTTGTATGCAGGATGGCACCAGTCTAGGAGATGTGGTGTTGCCCCCATGGGCGAAGGGGGACCCTCATGAGTTTATCAGGGTCCAGAGAGAGGTCAGCAACCACTTATATTAAACTTAGGAGACACTAGTCTACCCCACACACACACACACACACACACACACACACACACACACACTGGCTCATGCAATCTGCATGGGAGATGATGATGATGATGATGATGATGATATGCTAGTATCAACGCTAGCTGTTCTGACAGAGGAACAGTGATGGCATTTATAACTACAAGCACCCTCTGTTAGAGACCTCTCTTATTCTGTTCTGTTAGTTAACATTGACAGTCAACTCATTCCTATGTGTCTGGCTCATATATTATGCCCGTCTCATCTTAGTTTTGGCAGCGGTTGTTTAGCCGTGGTTGTTTCCAGGGATAATACGAGGTTTGTGGTGCTAATCTGGGACAGCCTCATCTGTGTTTAAGGCTTCCGTCATGATAGGATAACAGGCCTCCTCAGTCCTCGCCCCTATCCTTCTCTCTGTCTCCTAGCTCCTAACTCCGTTACCACCGTGGCTGCTTATTGGGGAGAATGCGCTCACACTTTCTTTTACCTCAGATCTTTCTCTGTCTTTTCCCGTTTGTGTGAGTCACTGTGTTTTGGTCCCTGTCCCAATCTCCATCTGCCTCCAGGCATCCAGGTTGCTTATCAGTCCTTAATCTACTCAACCACACTCATATCCCTTCCTATTGGCACAGAATTAGCTATCTCAGTATTGTTTTTTTTCTTCTTTTCTTTCATAGACAAATAAACTCAAGACCATATGGCCCAGTTATGAGACTTAGATATGGTTTTCTTCCTTGGTTCAGTGTTGTTTGAAATGTTTGTTATTAAGATTGGGTTTATGAAGACCAGACCATAATGGCCGCTTTTCTCTCCTTTACCGCTTAAAATGAATGCGGTGCTACCTGTAACGCTGCACAGATGACTCTGTAATAGGAGCCTCGATATGAACTCATAACAGAACTCCATAGCGTTCTGCTACTTCTGACTTTTAAATGGGCTTTGGGTGTATTTTCAATCTAGTTTCATCTGCTTAACAGTATCAACAATGGTTTTGGTACACCTCCAATAGCAATATAATCCAACTCTTTATTGCTACAGTTTTAGTGTGTGCGGTATTGCAGTGGGCTTGTCATCATATGATCAGGTGGTACCTGGTAGTTTCCTCATCCGTCTCCCTCTGTGTGTCCTCAGGCTCTGGAGAGTGAATATGTGAGCTCCCACCTCCACCTGTGGATCGACCTGATCTTTGGCCACCGGCAGCAGGGCCCCGCCGCTGTGGAGAGCATCAACACCTTCCACCCTTACTTCTACGCCCAGAGGCTGAGAGGGGGCAAGGATGCTCTAGCTGACCCCCTCATCAAGAGCACCATGCTGGGCTATGTCAGCAACTTTGGCCAGGTCCCAAAGCAGGTAGACTGGAAGTTAAATGGAGAATAAGTAGATAACTTTACTCTGTCCAAAGGGGTTTTCTATAAATGAATGTCTCGATTTATAATGTATCTAATTAGAACAATTAAACCTTAACTAATGCTGTTGTGTTCCACAGCTGTTCACTAAGCCCCACCCCCCTCGTAGTGGCTCCAAGAAGGAGGGGCCCTCCCCTAGCCACCCCAACCCCTTCTTCTACAAGCTAGACAAGCTCAAACCCTCCGTCCAGCCATTCAGAGGTAAAACTTATAGCGCAGCTCCAAACTTTGAGGGAACAGCTGTACTGTAGAAGTATCTTATACATAAGTGAGTTCCCTGCAAAGCGCTGAATCAGGTTTGCACTGCGTGGGAGACAAAACCAACCATATTCAATCAATTGGTAGTCATCTTATTTTGAAACAATCTCATATTGTACCGCCCGTTATTTTATTTCATATGCGCATTCTTCCAATTATTCTATGTAGAAGATGTAACTGGGTCCTTTGGGAGCAATAGCCGTAGGATGGCTTGGCGTCCACGTTCTCATTTATGCCTTTTTGGGGACGGAAGGCACCTCCCCAGCTGGGACATGGTGGTGGCAGGGAACAGGACTGTGGAGTCTGAATATCCCTAAAGGCACCTCCAGGAAGATTAGACCAGGCTGTGCATTTTACATTTCATATTATGTTTTCAGAGTGTCACCTGATCAATAAGCAGAGAGAGATGAATATCAGGGGGGATATTAGGGGCAGCACTTTCTGGGGATTTAAGAAGTAAAGCTTACGGAGGGGAAATAATGATTTCCGCCTGTCCCTGCGTGAATAGGTAAAAAACAAGGTGCAATTACAGGTAAACACACATTTTGAAGACTAATTTGTAGATGGTCCCCATGGCACAGTATCAGTGTGAAGTCTACTGTTTAAACTGTCAAGGATTCTGTAGGTCATTTCTTTTCTATGATGAAACGCAGCAGAAGTGAACTCAACCACTACCCCCTTTAATGTGACATATTTCTGTTGAGGTTGACTTTTGCATCTTGGGCTCTCTCCTGGTTAAAATTACCAGTATGTTGTTAATTATACTGCTTATTAAAAAAGCCTACTGCCGTTCCTTGTTACATTGCCCCCCCCACTCCCCCTCCTACAGAGTTGTTACGAGGCCCAGTTGGTCAGGTAGTGTGCCTGGATAAAGAGGTCCTAGTCCTGGAGAAAAACCGCCTCATTCTCCCTACTCTGTGGAACTGCTACTTCAGCTGGGGCTTCCCGGACAACAGCTGTGCCTTTGGAAATTATCACACAGAAAAGGTACACATGTATTGTAACCCACTGTATGGATAGATAGGAATCGACATTGGTTGATTGAATGTTATTTTAAGTCCTCTGTGTGATATTGTGTGTCTGTAGGTCTTTGCTGTGAGTGAGAGTCTGTGTGACTGGGGGGAGACGCTGTGTGCTGCCAGTCCCAATCAGACCACTGTTGTCACTGCGGGAACCAGTTCCGTGGTGTGTGTGTGGGACGTGGCAATCAACAAGGACAAACTGACTCACATGAAACTCAAACAGGTTTGTCAGTGTAGAGTGTTTGAGGCCATGCTGCTCCTTAGTTTGTCTGGGCTTATGTAATAACACTGTTTCCTACACCGTCTCACTGTGGTAACCCCTCAGGCGTTATATGGACACACGGAGGCAGTGACGTGTCTTGCGGTGTCCGAGGTGCACAGCGTGATTGTGAGCGGCTCCAGGGACTGCACCTGCATCCTGTGGGACCTGGAGGAGTTGGGCTACGTCACCCAGCTGGCAGGACACAAGGCCAGCATCACGGCCCTGGCCATCAACGACCTCACTGTGAGTCAGCATCTCTTATCTCTTAATCAACACTCTTTTCCTCTCCTTAACTACTTATTCACGGCTTTCATTTCAGTTAAGCAGCAACTTGTGTAACGTGTGATATTAAAGGCATGTCCAGTATGACATTAGAAGGTTAGGCACAAATTCTCACTCAGAATGGCTTTTAACCCTATGTTGGCTTTCCTCGGCCCAGGGTGAGATGGTGTCCTGTGCAGGGAGCCTGCTCTATCTGTGGAACATGAAGGGCCAACAGCTCACCTGGCTCGACACCACCTACGGGCCCCAGGGCGACATCCTGTGTGTGGCCTTTACCCAGCACCACGAGTGGGACGCCAGAAACGTTCTGGTCACCGGCTGTGCCGACGGCATCATACGGGTAAATGTTTGTTTCAACAATCCTAAACAAGTGATCGCTTAAGTTGACAGGAAAACTGTGCACATTGATTTACATCTCTAGTGGCTGTGGAGGTGCCGTAGAGAAGTGACTGGACGTCTCACACAGAGTTTCTCTTTTAAACTAATACAGTATAGTAGCTACATTATGGACAGTGGTCCAATATGCCGGTTATTATGTCGGTATTACTCTGGCATGCAGCGGTTTGGATGTCCACCAAGGTATTAATGAGAGCATATGCTGCCTAGCTGCAATCATATAGGCATATAGACTCATCTGGAAACGGGTGCCCCCTCCACATACCTTACACACACGGATGGGATTATTATCTTATCCTTATTACCTTGAGTTATGGTTGATGGGGTGTTTGTGTGCATTATTATGTTGAATTATGCCTGATTTTCCTACTCGTTATGTGTCTCTCACAGATATGGAGGACGGAGTACGCCAGAATGCAATTACCTGGCTCTCCAGAAGAGCTGCTGTCCCCAGGGCAGGGTCCTACAACACATGCAGACAGAGAGGGCAGCGCGGCGGGCAGCGCGGAGAGTCATTTGACTAGCCCTAATGTTGGTAAGATGCAAGGGCTTTGTCCTGCCTGACAACTTGACAGAAACAGAGTGAAGGGGCGTCACAAACATTCACCTAAAGAAATGTATTTATGAGCAACTCAACAAAGTTTTCTTTAAAAAATAAAAGAACAAAACTGTTTACAACCAGTGACATTTAAGTATGAGATGGTGATTCTGAACCACTCATCTTTGAGTTAAGACCATGATTTTTTTCAGATGAACATTTATAATGGCCACCCCATCCCTTGCCAGCATTAGGGCTCGCAGTACAGAATTATATTCTTATAAAGTTATTAAACATAGAAGCGGTAAACACTGATGAGTAATTCTGCTGACGTGCGTGCGTGTGTATAATTTAGAAAAGCAATAATACCCAGATCCAATTTGGCATACGTTGGTTACAGCCTAGCGTCAGCTCATAGGAGTATTACACTGGGCAAATTACATTGGGACAAGTCCTGGTGTAGAACACCGAAGGCTTTATATTGGAGAGATATCTCTCCCACTGAAAGCCTGCTGACCACAGATAAACAAAAGGCTTTATTTCCTACCGCCTGGACTGAAGGGGGAGCATTCTGTAGGGCAGAGCCTGACCTGGATGATAATAATAATTATAATAGTAATACATTTTATTTGAGGGTGTCTTTCAAGACTCTCAAGGTCACCTGATCATGGTGGTATAATGTTATACACTATACTATCTATATAGGCTAAGCTATTATTATTTTATATTGTAAAAGACTGTTATCGTATTGCATTCGCTGTTAGATTAACATATGTATATAGAGTATATGCAGTGTATATATATTATATATATATATATATATATATGTGTGTATCATATATATCTCAGATATATATATATGAGATACAGTATATACATGTCATATATTTAGTGGACATAAGCTGAGTATGTTGTTTTTGAAAAGGCTGGGAGAGACACCTTGTGCTCTGTCGGGAGCTGAACCGCAGTCAGACTGTGTCGAGACGACGCTACAAGACCAACCCAGCCATTACGGCCCTAGCCATGTCCAGGTATGTTAACGTAGCACTCTACTCTACACCTATCCTACAGACACACTCTGAAACTCTTAGACTAAGTCTTACTGTTCTCATAGTAGCCTCCTGTGTGTGTGTGTGTGTGTGTGTGTGTGTGTGTGTGTGTGTGTGTGTGTGTGTGTGTGTGTGTGTGTGTGTGT
>JAVQIZ010232276.1:0-12903 GCA_036023535.2 Galaxias brevipinnis | reverse complement strand
GTTTTTTTGTTTTTTTATGGTTATTGTGTCATATTCTACAGTCAAAAAAATTGGTTTGGGTGTCACATTCTATTAGCCCCAACTGTACTGAATCTGGGATATGTGTTTTATTAGTGCACCACCAGAAATTACTTCAATATTGGTTAAAATGTAAAGATATCAAAAACGGCCATAAAATAGCCTAGATCTCAGAGGGTTAACCAGCTCGGCGGTTTAGGCCTGTAGGTCCTCCTTCAGGGCCGTCCGGAGTCCCAGCATGACCCATGTGAGTTTGTCGACCCAACAGTCGTCCCGCAGGCTGGCCTAGAGCGTGGCCTTGATCGAGTGATGAAACCGCTCACACAAGCCATTAGCCTGGGGGGGATATGCCGTGGTGCAGTGGAGCTTTACCCCAAGGCCCTGGGCAATAGCGTTCCAAAGCTCTGACGTGAACTGTGGGCCTCTGTTGGAAGAGACATCCAATGGGGCGCCGAACTGGGTGATCCAAGTCGCGATGAACGCCCGAGCCACATCTGCTGAAAACGTTGACGCCAGTGGGACGGCCTCCTCGAAAACTTGCCATTTCCACCCAGTAGGCACTTTCGTTTCTTGCTGGAAGCCTGGTCATTCGTGGTGTTCATTGACCACAAGCCATTGACCTTTGCAATGACCAAGGATTCAGAGCCATGGTCTAGCCGTCAGCAACGCGAAATGATGGTGGCGGCTAAGTTTTTCTGGCACGGGCTCAAGAAAGACATGCGGTACTGGGCCAATACCTAATGGAGTGCCAGCTCTAAGGTGCATCGCCTTGTTAAGGCCCCGCTGGCACCTTTTGTTCCCTCTACCAGAGAGGCGGTTTAAGCAGGTGAACGTGAGTTAAGTGGATTCGCTGCCATCGTCACGGGGGTTTACCCACCTCCTCACAATAGTCAACCGAACAACACGGTGGCCGCCACACTGGTTCCAATCTGGTTTTGGTCGACACCATCCGCTTTGAAAAGATGTTTACAACCCCATAACAGATTGAAATTCTGAATAAAGTTCACTTTTTTTAATTTGCAGGTTGTACACAGCCAGGTAGTCTGTTGAATTTATTCATTCCTCTGTCAATAGTTGGCAGAGGCCCATTGATAAATGCTAGAAGTTTTAGTTTGACAACAAAATCTAGCAGTTCAATAAAGTCCTTCTTTAGGGGCCCTGATTGCTCTCTGTGAACATCATTTAGTTATACATCCAGAACCACTCCAGTTTTCGGTTTTTCAGACAGGAATATGGATATTATAAGTGATGTCATTAATTGTAGCACCTGAGAAACTGTATTTTACCACGTACATGGTCAACTAACACCATTTCCATCAGGAACTGGTCTCCCTTCCAAGGGAAAACCAGGACCAGCCCTGTTTAGCTTCGGAGATAACCCATAGGTGGAATAGCTTTTGTATTGCATCCATGCAAGTAAAACCTGAACCAACCAGAAAAGCATGTCTAAAAACAATAACTAACATTTTAACGTATTATTATTATTTTGGTAGCAGTTTTGTTTTCTTTCCATAATTATATAATCACATCTGGTTTAGGAATAGCATGGTGGAATGAAAAAAGAAAAAAAAAGGTTTAATTTCCTGCCCAGTTAAAATAACTTACCGTCCCTCGGCGTAGAGCAAACTGGATGGAGTCCAAGTCTGACACAGGGCACCAAACCTCAGCAATAAGACACTTCTGGGTGACATCGATGTTGCAGAGGTTTAAGGTGTGGTAGATGGCCTTCATCTTTCTCACTTTGATAAACCACACCCGCATAGTCTTGGATGCTGCCTGGAGGACCCTCTGACGATGATCTTCTGTTTGGTTCAGTACCTGCATAAATATATTAACATCCCCCTGTCAACTCATATTCATCGCCACTCTTGAATCCCAATTAATATGATTGTATGAAGCCTAATCGTCAAATGTATGCAAGTTATGCATTTATGTTATACATACAAATCTGCTACTATAGTTAAATATTATGATTCTTAAGTTTCTAACATGTTGACATTTGAAAACATATAAGCATATTAGCAAGATAGGGCATAACATAAGATGGAAAATGGTTAATAAACAACTAGGCTATATGATCTGCATCCCTTGTCGGTAATGTCGATCGACGGCTGAATGGTGTATCGCTTTAAACATTGCTGCAACAAGGAATTGTGGGGCGGCATTTGCTTCTTTCCTTTCGTAAAAGATGGTCCAGTGTATCCTATGCTAAAGTACATAAGTTAGTTCTTTAGCACTTAGAGAATTCGAACAGTACTTATTATGGCTGCCACTTAGATACTTCCGGGTCCTTTGACTCAGTTAGGAACCTTCCTAAGCAAATAAGGAATTTGAACTTAGCCTAGGTCTCAACATGAGTACCATAACTAATGGTTTCCTTTTGTCCACCATTTCTGACACTGCAGAAGCAGACAGTGTCTTCCCTAAACTGAATCTCAAAAATGCTTGCAATCTCTTTCAAATATAAGATGGTGATGGGTGGAAAACATACTTGCAATAGTAAGAAAAAGTACCATGTTGACCTTGTGACTCAAGCCCAGCCCCTAAAAAACGTCTTACTTTTTTGGGATCTCAGAGAGAGTGTGATCCAGCTAAAGACGTCTGCTGAATTTCATGTTAAGGAGTAGGACCAAGTATATTTTAATCTTTGACTGTTTAAATCCTTAAACTAAAATATTTTTTATTATATGCTAAAACATATTTGCTGTGAGCATACATACCATCTGAAGGTCGTCAATACGAGTGTTGACTCCAGCAAGCATCTCCTTCCTCTCCTGAGGAGTCTCAGGGCAAGGGTAGAGAGAAGCACGGAAACTAGAAACAGGAAAAATCAACCACCACTATTTACAACCCTCATAAAAACAGTTGAGAGAAGATATGGCTTTATGCTAGAAAATGGTTAGAGTTGCCACAATGTCTTATACCCCTTTCACACAGACAACCCGGGTCTTACCCGGGTCATTGAACACGGGTCCGACCCGCGTTGGACCCCTTCAGACCGCACTTTTGTCATGGGAAAGACCCGCGACGCTTTTCACACGCGTGATCCGGGGCTGCAAGCTACTTCGTTGTACGTCAATGCTGAACAGATGCATTGCGTTGCCACATCATTGAAAATGGACGTTTCTGCCATCGTTATTGTTTTTGGTTGATAGAGTGGAGATCGCAGTACACAGTTGCAGCATACCTTTACTGGTTAATGAAACGATTCACCCAGCATAGCCAATTTACAGCAGAACAAAGTCACTTCACCCACATCCTCCGAACTGCAATGATGGTGTTAAAAATGCTTTTGGACGATCGTGTTGTTTATTAAAGAGAAATTACATTGACCTTAACTAGCCATATTGTTGCTTCTTGTCGCATTTCACACAACGTATGTTATATACGGATGCACCGATCCTAAACCACTGAGGTTTCTTGATCATAATCCAGGTCAAGTAGCCCTTTCACACCAAAGGAGAGTCAAGTCTGAGCCGGGAATAACTCGGGTCGCAGACCCGGGTCGAAAATGCCGGGTCGGCGCTTTCACACCAACATTCAACCCGGTGTGTTAATGATGATGATGGTGTGATGATGGTTTTTACCACCATCATCGCAGAACGAAGGATGTGGGTGAAGTGACTTTGTTCTGCTGTAAATTGATGTAGCTGGTGTGAAAAGCCTGGCACTCTATGGGAAAGGTGCTCTGCAACTGACGCTAATCGGGTTGACATTGAAATTTAAGGCGATTAAGGCTAGATTATAAATGCAACTTGCAGAATCAAGAGATGGCCTAGTAAGAAGAGCAGTAAAAATAGGTCAACTGAATCCAAAAGAAACAGTGCTTCAGAAAAAAGCAGCCATTAAACATAGAAGGACATGTACTGCAAGGACAAGGCGGTTTTGGACTTTGCACAAGTAAACAGAGAGAAGGAAAATCAGTTCTTTCTGATGAACACTAATTAGTGATAAATCATATGTAAGCAACATGAAGCAGCAAGTATCGCAAAAGCTCCCTTGCGAGCCAAATAAGGGTGATGGAGGAACAGGGTAAGAGTAGAGCAGAGACAATTTACGGGATGAGGACTGTGTGAAATGAAGTTTACAATGATACAATGTTTGTTCAGATAATTCATCTTTCATATGTTTAAAAACTTCAAAATTTAAGTTATACAAACTAAGAATCTCAAACAACAGTTGTCAACTAATTATCTTTTGTTCAGATACTGTATCTTTCATATGTATAAAATAGGGCTGTCAATTAATCGCCCAACTTCTTTGCTTCTGTGCGCATGGTCTTCATCCTCCTGGCATTCTTCCTCTCCAGGTTGCTGAGTATATCTCCGATCTCTCGAGTTTTGTCTTCCATCATGAGAATCCCACTTCTGACACCAATGTGGCGAGCTATAAGTATTCTGTGAATGTCCTTGGACACCACTCTCATCTTAGGTAGAACATGGAATTGGAGGGTCTAAACAGGTGAGGGGCTTTTATCCTTATATTCTGTTTAACACTGAGGAGGGATATATCTGCTGAACAGGGTGTAGCTGGCATGATCCCTATATGTATTGTAAATTTGTTGCATGCTTACACTAGCAGCCGGGCACCTATTGTAATCGTACGTATTATTAGGTGGCCGGTAGCATCCAATCACCTCAATTGTACGTATTATTTTTGTTTTTTTGGGATCATTTGGAAAAAATTCCATATTAATCGTGCAGTATATTGTAATTCAAGTGGTCTGAGAGAAAACCTATACTCCTGCCCTCTTGGCTCTTTTTACAGGCTTCAGAAAATCTATCCTGTGACAGTAGACTTTGGCCAATCACAGGTAATTTCAGAGAGAGGACGTTCCTATTCGTTGTTCTGCAAATGCAGACGCGCGTTCACGTCCCTTCAGACAGTGGAAATGTGATTCAATGGCGGACAATCCCGCTAAAAAGTTGCTATTCTAGCATTGACAACAACTGCCTACACAACAAAGCAACTAAAAAAGAGGAAGACTGGCTTTTCAAAAATAGTCTAAAAGAGAGTCTGACAATAAAAGCAATAGAACACGTCAATATCAGTAAAGAGTTTCAGAAATGGAGAGAACTTCGAGATTGCATCGGCCACAATTTAGATTCAGAGCTTGCCATTGGCTCGCTGATGGTTGCCTCTGGCTCTAGTCAAGCCAAGCAACGTTGGGTTGCCGATGCCGATGGAGAGCAAGATTGTGCAAGACTCCTCATTTTAACAGAGGTACCTGCACGCTTCCTCCTCCTCATAGTTTGCTTTCTACAGTGAAAGCCATAGTTCGGAGCCCATGTACCTTCAGGTTGCTGGGGAAAGGGGGCGATTCCTACGATGATAGCCATAGTGCTGGGCCCATGCAACTTGCTTCCAGGGAACAGGGAACAGTGAAGTATCCTTTCCCGGGATCCCGAGTTTACAAATCCACAACCAAGGCTCGAATATCCAGTAGTGTTTGGAGGTCGTAAATAATAGCAGCTTGCACATTACGCTAAGCTAAAGCAAACAGGAGCAGCAATTGGTGATGCCAGGCAGCCGGAAACAGTGGCGCGGCCATCGAACTAAAGCTTTTGTGACATTAGCGGGAGTTGGGGCCGATTTCACATGCCAAATCTAGTGGTAAATGGCTAATTAATAGCAAAAGACAGTGGGGAAAACTAACAGGGTCCGAAATTAACACTGGCCATAGGCGGGTAGATTTTATGTTTGGCGAATACATCTCTGAAGGCTACCGGCCACACTGGCGGGTAAATGTTTGTCCCAAAAATTGTATAAAAAAACTGCAGTCTTTACTTCGTTTTGCCTCATTTATGCTCGCGCTGTTACTGTCCTCTGCTTGACACATACACACACAGGCATACTTGAGCCATACTCACTATGTCCACTCTCGTTGATTCAACCTAAAATTCAACACTAAAGAATCACTTGCCACCGGTCTGTTGCTAGCTAACGGCTAATTTGGTGAAAATGTATGTATGTCAAGTCCAAATTCCACTCATATAATGTTACTGACGTTAGGGCTCTGGGACTACTTGTTTAAAGTTACCAGCGACGTTCATTTTACAGACGATTACAATTTAGCAATGTCAATACTGTGACATAATTAAACAATTTGCTTTTGGATTTGTTTTGGAACATGAGACCAATTTATGAATGGTTGTTATGTGGGTGAGAAGGGGGCAGACATCAACCTGAATTCAAGCTACTTAGTGACAGTTTGTCTTTGAGCTGTAGCCTCCTGGTTCATATGAAATCAATTTGTAAACGTCATATATCATATCTAAGGCCTATAATTTAATACCAAACAGCGGTGACAGTAGGAGTCGTAAGAGGCTGTCTACAGTACAACTACGCTATTATATCGGGTATTGATTAACAGTTGACAATTTAATTCATGTAGAAAAATATGACTGATTATTTTTTTGTCTTTCCTCTTGTTTAAGTTTGTATGCAACATAATACCTTAACTCAATACAATGTAGGCCTACTGATACTATGATGAATATGTGACACAAAACTGACATTTATTATTTTGGCCGGTAAAAAATATGACTGGCCGGTATATTTTTCATCTACCAGTACCCTATGCCGGTGAGTTTCGGACACTGAAAACTAATCATCCTCTTTTGTCCTTTCATGTTTTTTAAGGAGATACATTTTAACTACACCAAAGCAAGGCAGTTTTCCCACGTTATTATGTCTTTTTGGAAAGACAAGCCCCTCCAGTGCTATGATTGATTGGCAGTGAAGCTTTTTACGCTTTTCATTGGTTAGCTTAGGTTTTTTTATAAAACAGCAAGGTTAAGGTTAGGAACACGATTAGGTATAGGCATGAAAAATTTGAATTGCCTGCACAAGGATTCTAAGATGCAACATAGACATCTGGCCAATCCTAGCGCTTGAGGGGCGTGTCTCTCCAAGAAAAGCACAGGTTTGTGGAGCACAGGTTTGCAACAGGTGGATTTAGTCTGATGATTAGTTGGAGTAATGTTATTTATGGTTGTTGGTCTTTTGTAGTAGGAGGCTAGAGAGTGACAAATGCAGAAAGGGAGCAGGAAGGTAAAAGCCTTGAAGAGGCCACAAAGAGGAACACAGCCCGACTGTAAACTGGTGCTCCGGATAATTTTGTGTGTTTCTAAGTTAATAAACATGTGACTCCCAAACAAGACCACTCTGCCAGGTCCTGATCTGTGCAAATAAAGTAAATTTCTTAAAGTAAATTAAATACATTTTGTTTTACTTGCATTAACAGGTAGCGTCTTAGAGACGGATTTTAGATGGATCAAGATGGAATACAGGTAGCATACCCTTCACAGATCTTCTTAACCCTGTTCTTCAGCTGGTCACCTTGGAAGAAGATGATAAACACAGACTTGTGGACTTGGTCGCCCTGTCAAAACAAAGCATTAGTGTTTTAAAAGTATATGTGTACAGAAAAACACAAATTTTATATATCGTATTTCTTATCAATGTTACTAACAGTTGTGGGGTCCTCAAGAGGGTCTTCAATTTCAGCCTGACGTAAAAAGACATTTCCACGACAGACCCTCCATAGCATCCTTTCAAACGTAGGAATCCTTTCCCTACTGATCACCCCAGCAACAAACCTAAAGAGCAAAAAAAACAGCTGTGAGTGAAAAAGTTCAACCCCCAGGAAAAAGACGAAAAAATTAATTTCGTCATCGCTATTAGCTACACAGTTAGTGCATTGAGCCCCATGGAAAGTGTTCAAGCACTGCTAATTGGTATTATTACTACAGTTTTTAATTATTATTTTGACACATAAATAAACTCTGATCTAAATCAGCATGTACACTACACAATTAAGACAACCAGTCCAGAGCCATCTGCAGCCTTTCTGACTTGACTATTGTAGCCTTGCCTAGTTTTTGAAAGTTTTTTTTTGCGTTTTAAAAAAGGCAAGTCCATCTGAGCACGAGTGTACTTTTGCAGTGGCGACCTGGCCCACATAGTGGGAAATTGACCAACTCCAGTTTTATGCCAGTGCCTGGTCAGGGCACAGACAGGAGAATTAGCCCTGACACTAGTTTAAAAGTAGGCTAGTATACTGCTCACCTTATTATTTATGACAATACATTTCAGAACATGCAATTAGGCTATTGTTAATAATTATAGATCGTAATGCTTCCCGATTAAACTGTGCAACATATTTGAGGGATTATTGTTATTATTTGCTTGATTATTTGTTACAAAAACAAATCACATAATCATAACTTAACAGCAACACATCTCTTTTTATTTATTATGCTAAATCTTTTTTGTTTTTGTGCACTTAACTGTGTATATAATAGCATTTGTGAGAGCTAATACTTCGATAATTTTACACACTGGCATCAATTTCAAATCGTTTGTTGAGATTCTTCTTTCTGCCAGCAGTGTCGCTGTTTCTCATCTTTCCAGTTTAGTGCGTACGCATGGGTTGAAGTTTGCGTGGAGGACCGCATATTTTCATGTCACGTATGTTTTTATAAATCCCAATGTCAGCGTAAAAAGTGGCGTACACCTTCTTCTGTGCGTACGCAACGTTTATAAATGAGACCCCAGTTGCCTATCTGAACGGGAACGTAATGTCTGTGTAGGATGGTTGGGTTGGAGGAGTTCAGTGAGGTAGGGAGGGGCCAAATTATGTAAAGCTTTGTAGGTGAGAGGAATTTTGTAGGTGATGCGCAGGCTGACCGGAAGCCCCATATGGAACAAACATGTATTTGAAATACGTTTTTATTGACCGAAATGTTTCTCACATGTATGTCAGATACATTTCACATTTTTAAATGCATTTCAAAATGCATTTTATCTTAAATTGCATTTTTACCTTAAATGCATTCCAGAAATACATTTCAACTTGCTGAAAAGGTTCACTTGAATTGAAGATTCATTGAACGTTGCACTATAGATTGTAGGCTATTTACAATCCAGCTCACTGAGCTCAGCAGTAGGCTAGTAATGACAAACCAAGTCGCCTATTATGCATTTCATAGCCTAACTGTTTATTGTTACACATTTAGCAGTGGCTGACATAAGACATATTTACATTTTAATTTCACTTTTAAATTTGAACTCAACAAATCATATATATATATATACTAAGCTTACTTTTAATATTGTTAATAAAATAAATAAATTGCTGAATTTCCAACACGCCTATAAGGTATATTTATTAATTTGTTTTGATTAATGAACTAATTGATTGTCTAATCACTTGTCTTTAAAAAAAAAGAAACTTGAAAATGCGTTTAACATGTGGGAGCACGGGACTCGGGAGTTGGCAGCATAGCTGCTCAGAGACTTAAGGGAGATTTGACAAACAAGAAGTGGCTGCAAATGCTCACGGTCAAGGCAGCGGGTAAGGACAGTTGAGAATTTCTCTAGAAGCTATCTACATTTCTGGGTCACGTTAAATTATTTGATGATGGTTCAAGCTAGTTTAGCTATATCTCAAACTGTGTTAGTCTGCTGAATGTTCGATCAAACTAGCTACGCTAGCTAAGTAAGTAGCTAATGGGGTAGCTAACAATTTCTCTCACACAAAATTTTTTTTAAATGATATTGACTAGCTCGAAGTTCACTAATTTGCCTGAGAGCTAGTGGGGACTTAATGGACGATAATTTAAACAACATTTATTTTGGCAATGGAAAAATACCTAGTTCCAGTTTCTTGCTAATTCCTTGGATTCCCCACCCATGAAAGGGCGGGTAATGTTAGCTGATCAACAGCTAGCTAGCCATCTAGCATAACAATAGCTAATGTTAGCATGTCAAATTGGCCCCCCTACTATTACTAACACGTTTGTTTTTAAAGTTCTGTTTTCTTGTTTTGTTGCTAGGAAAGCTCAACCAACCAATGTGTACTGTATGGCTATGCTCTCCCCCTAGAATCCGTCCACAGCCCATGCCGGTCTAGTGAAACTCAGGTAAGCCATCGCTACAATTCAATGACATTATTGCAGATACTGTAAAAGGATTGAAACATTGCAGGCCCCGAAAGCAACTGCCATGGTGCAGGTGCTCCTCATGGGAATTTTCCCCATGTACTCTTGAAGACCTCATACAACCTAAAAGTAATACTTTCTGATCATACGTCAATTCTGAATTCGGAATTTTAGCAAATTTGCAGAATGAGGGATACCATATTGTCTATCACTATTATTTCTTTCTACAGGTGGGACAAACGAATAGGACCAGGTGGCTGTCCAGCGTGACCCATGGGCACACCTACAATTGAATTTATATTTAGTGAGTATAAATAATCGGGGATAGTTGATTTGCACAGAAATTGTTTGCATATGTTCAGATAACTTTTAGTGGCAAATTAACTTTTCAATATGGACCTAAAATGATCCTGTTTTTAATTTTTTTATTTTTTTTATTTCTGGGGTTGGATGTTTAGTAAGAATGATACTGTCTCCAAAATCCTGACACCGTGCTAAATGTTAGTTTTCACTTTTTTTTCACAAACTTATTTGATTTACAGACGCCACAATGCGGAGGGACCTGTCATGCACCAGAGTGTCCATAATACGTGGACCAAAATTCTACATAAATCTAATATTTTTCTTATTCTAATAAATAATTATTTTCTGACAATTATTGTTTGTGTGTTTTCCTCACAAAGTTCTTCAATGTTCATAAACTTCAATAACGTCAGGTGTATTTATTGCCGGATATCATATTTTGGAATATACTGTATTTGTACCATACATTTAGAATCTATTTCAAATGCATTCTATATTACATTCAGAAAACATTTAGAATACATTCTACCATATATTTAGACTACATATGAAATGCATTCTACCTTGTATTCAGAATGCATTCAGCATACATATGAAATACATTCTACCATACATTTAGAATACATTTTAAATGCATTCTACCACAAATTTAGACCCCGTCCACACGTAGTCGGGTATTTTTGAAAACGGAGGTTTTTCTTCCCTCGTTTAAAAAAAAATCTCCGTCCACACGAAAACGCAAAAAAACACTCAAGAGAATGCCAAACCATGTTGGCCAATCAGAAGCTTGAAAATGGTGCGTTAGGGATTACCAAGGCAACCGTCGACAGCTGACAGTACAGACCAATGATTCGCGATGCAACTGGCTGCAACTGGCAAAAGAATCCGAATGTCTGATCTTAAACGCTCTAAAACTGAGTGGTTCACACCGAAGCAACTAGCACATACACAAATGACTGTTTCTATAGTAACGCCATAGCCCACTACAGTTAGTTAACATTAACAAAAATTATTTCATAATTTTATCTCCCTATTAGTATGAACTAGTGTATGACAATCGTTTTTTTTTTGCTGCGATTGGCACCATAGCTACTATATGATGCTGACTATATCATTTTAATAAGCAATAGCTTATTTAAATGATAACAAATCCAACGTATGCATGTAAACGCACTAACGAATAATGCCTTTTGACATAAATCTGGCGCTATGCTTCCTAACGTTCTAAAACGTCCCTTGGCGATTTGACAAGCCAAATCTTCTGTGACGACATACAACGGCTTCAGTCGCCTTGCAACTGCTAGTTCAGACCGCTGCAACTTTTGTCTACGATGTTTTACTACCGTTTCGTTGCGTCGCGAATCTTTGTCTGAACTGGCCTTAAAGGACCTAAAGGCACACACTCTTATGTAACAAAGGAAAAACCTCCCGCTATGATCGTTTTTGGTGTCCACACGTAAACACTGAAAACTGTGTTTTAAAAAAAAATCCACCCTAGCCGGCGTTTTCGAAAACCTCCGTTTTCAGTGATGAAAAACGCTGTTTACGTATGGATGAAAAGCCTAAACAAATTAAAAAAACTTTCAAAAATACCCGGCTACGTGTAGACAGGGTCTTAGAGAGCTTTTGAAAAGCCTCCACCTTACATTCGTAATGCCTTTTGAATACATTTCAAATATATTTAGCATACATTTTTCAAAATGTATAAAATGGCCAAAATCTTAGCTATTTCAATGTGCTTAGAAGACTTGGTAGCGATGAGCAGACGAGCAGCAGTTTTGAACTAGTTGGAGTTTATAGAGGGAGGTTGCGCTGATGCCGAAAATAAGTGAATTGCAATAATCAATAAGGGGGAAGATAAATGAGTTTAGAAGCTTTAGCAGAAAAATTTAGATGTGTTCAGATACATATTGCCGGTTAAATCAAGCTATGCCTAACATGTAAAGTTATGATACGGTTTAAGGCGCATATATCCATAACAGGTTTTTTGACAGTCCGGGAATATACAGCAAAATTTTAGTGGTAATTATCTTTTTAATTCGTTTTAACTAGTTCCTATTGTTATACACTTTTAAGAAACAAATATTTCAAGAGTGACTGTGTCTTACCCCAGTCTGAGTGGAGCTCCTCTGCCCCCCTCACTTCCCTCCATCAGGGATGATGATTCCTCAAGCAGGTTGGGGTCCTCCATCTGTTTAAAGACCAACCGGGTGAGTGGAAAAACAACAAACAATTAAGTTCAAATCTATAAGCATGAAATTGCATTAGACTTTAAAGTTATATTCAAGTAATTTAAGTCATTCCATGGTTGTGTAGGGCAACCAATCAGAGAATCTTTCCGCCTCTTTGGATAAGATCAAAGGAACAGGCCCCAAGATGGCCCTGGTGAACACTCCAGGGGGGCCAGCCTGTTCCTCTCACACAACTCCTTAGATTTAAACAAAACAGCACACTGCTTCCACTCTAAGGAATAATAAATTGGGATTAAGAAACTGTCGCCTAAGGAACATTCAGTGAAATTATTGGACATTGAACATGAGAAGATATTGTAATATCAATT
The DNA here is from genome assembly GCA_036023535.2 of Galaxias brevipinnis. Taxonomy (NCBI): domain Eukaryota; kingdom Metazoa; phylum Chordata; class Actinopteri; order Galaxiiformes; family Galaxiidae; genus Galaxias; species Galaxias brevipinnis. The sequence continues at coordinate 78 of JAVQIZ010232276.1, read as the reverse complement.
GTGTCTATTTTGTAGTAATTATATATTTTGTATTGTTTTTCTAAATGAACCGTCCTAGCTAGCATAGTCATGTTTGGT
>JAVQIZ010232270.1:0-21022 GCA_036023535.2 Galaxias brevipinnis | reverse complement strand
CCCCCCCCCCCCCCCCCCCCCCCCTGTTTGTGTTTCAACTGACTTTGGTGGCAAATCCTTCTAGAATAAATGAAATCCAGGCCTTCTGCATTTCCACAAAGGTTTTATTGCAGCGCTGTGTGGGATTATTCGTCTGCCCAAATCGAACTGGAAAATCTCGCTAACCGCAGCGAGAGTAGGAGGCTGAGAGTAGGAACTGTGTGTGCTCTTTTCACAAGGCCACCAATTTTCCAGCTGAAAACACCTCGGAGGCCCTTTACGTCCAGCGATCCCCCTGTGTGCTGTGCTTTGTGTGGCCATCGCGGTATTTACAGCCCCGACATTGCGCTCCCGCTGCCCACAACAAAAGCAGGCCGAGCGTTTTCTTTCTTGGCCAGTGTGGTCCGGTTAAAAGCCCTCCGCGTTGTGGCAGTGCACAGACAGAAAAGGCCGTGGAGGCCATTTAGAGGTCCCACAGCTCTCTGTCCCTGTAACGATCCTCTCCTCCCCCCCCCCCCCCAACCCCAGGCCTCTGAGCTGGCGGAGCACACAGCCAAGATCGTCCTGCTGGAGGAGGCCAAGAAGCGCAAGGAGGAAGAGGCCGACACATGGCAGCACAGGGTGAGCTACCTTCAACGTTAACACGAAAGACAGGATTATTAGTGCGGAAGAATATCAGTCGGTTAAGTCAATTGTACTGTCTGCAATATTATTTTGCGTACTTCCCCTTTTAAAATTGTGTGTGTGTGTGTGTGTGTTCCCCCAGGCCAGAGAGGCCCAGGATGACCTCCTGAAGACCAAGGAGGAGCTGCACATGGTGATGACGGCCCCGCCGCCGCCACCCCCTCCCCCGGCGTTTGAGCAGGTGGACGACAACAACAGCGATAGCGAGGAGAACACCAGCACGCACAGCGCCGACAGCGCCGAGCTGCAGGTCGAGGGCATTAACGACCACCGCAACGAGGAGGACCGCCTGACCGAGGCCGAGAAAAACGAACGCGTGCAGAAACAGTTGATGGTGAGCCGGGGGGGGCTCGATTTTTGTTCTCTCGCAACCTGGGCCTTCAAACATCAATCTATAACTGAGACGTTGGGCGTCGGTGTTGCCATTTAACTCTAGTGTAGGATTGGGTTTGTGTGGCTGTCTTGCTGACCCTCCTCTCCTGTGCTTCTTTAGGCCCTGAGCTCCGAGCTGGCCCAGGCCCGCGACGACACCAAGAAGACCCAGAACGACCTGCTCCACTCAGAGAACGTCCGTGCAGGCCGAGACAAGTACAAAACCCTGCGGCAGATCCGATCGGGCAACACCAAGCAGAGGATCGACGAGTTTGAGGCCTTATAAAAAGGCCCGTGGGCCGGGGCTACCAAATCCAGCCATCAGCCACAAGCCCTTTCTGAATGGTCCCTGGACTAACCCCTCCCACACGGCAATTTACACACAAATATACACACCCACACATGCATGCATCATATTTATATAGAAACACACACACACACACACACACACAGTCCCCCATACACACGACTGGACCCGTACAGAGACAGTAACAGACATGCAGCGCCACTCACCCTTCACAGAGAGTTTATCTGATAGTACGGCTGTCTGGTAGCATGGGGATCTCTTATGTTTTTTATTACTGTATGAAAACTTACTAGTGCCAAAAAAATTCTTTAGTTTTCAAATCTTCCTTTCTGTCTGTTCTGATCGTGTGTAATGTGATTTGATCAGACCGAATCACCATAGTGTTTAACCAGGGGTGTTGGGTGAGATGGAATTAGCCACCTTTGTTTTTTATTATTATTATTCTGCCATAATGTGCATGTAGAAGTGAAGTATAGCCAACATGAGTCTCGATATCACATTTAATTATTTGTTTTGAATGTTCAAAAAGGGCAATATCAGTTGTTTTTCAGAGACCACTCAGAAAGAGGATTTATAGTATATAGCTATTCTTGCAGAAGTATGTATTTTCCGTTCGTTTTCCATTATATTTTGAACACTTCCATTTATGTCTAATACTGCTATATAGTAGCTGGAAATCATTCATAGTTTAATGTTAATAATGTATATGGGCCATTTAAAAGGGTATTTCATCTTGGTTTGTATATTTTTGCTTTTCTATAACTAATGAACATTTTAGTATTTTAAAGATTCTATAATGTCCAAAATAATGGTAGATTTAAGTTACAGGTTTCTTAAAATCAATAAATTAAAGAGATTTATTTGTAAATTATTATAACTTTTTTTTTTTTTTACCTTAGAAAATATCTAGCTGCATGTCATCAAATTTGAGATAAGGAGGTCCCTTGGTACTTTAGATTTATGTCCCACATAGTAGCAGCATTTTCCAAGGCACCAGTCGATTTAACGTCGCCACTCCTTAGCTCTGGTCTCACTGGAACCCTTACTACTATCAGGGTTTTTTTCTGTTTATGTTTCTAAACTTGTAAATGTTGTTTGAAGGTCTACGGAGGTGTTGTTTTCTAGTGAATTCTACCCCACCAAGAGGCCTTTCCCCTGGCTGTTTCTGAAGCAGCCAATGATTCTGGGGTTCAGTCGCAGTCCCAGCACAGTCACATCTCACTGTGGTGACACCCATATGTGTGTGTGTCTGGTCTAGAGTAACTTAACGGCTCGTCTATGAAGACGCACAGCTCTGTTTGCCTTTTATTGAAATTGGATTTTATAATAAGGGGTTCAACATATTGGCAATAAAGATCTCCTATGATTATACTGTTTTTATTTGCTTCATTATGCAAGGTAAAGGAGGCTCATGATGATGGTCAAATGTTTTATTATCAGTACATGGGAGTGAACCATTCAAGGGAAAATGTTTCATGTGTTTGACTTTTGGCTCTTACGTTACATAAACCTCATTCATAAGTCATTAGGTGATCATGCTCAGACAGACAATCTATACATAAACTATAAATAGCCAGCAGGACATTTAAAAAGAATTAGCAAGGATCCAGGTGGGACCATTGGTACAAATAGGGTGTGCTTAAAGTGCTGAGTCTGTTCTCGGGGAGGAACCTTATCCAGGGCTGGTCTGTAGACTTTGACGTCATCATGTTTTCCTGCTGTTTACGCTGGCCTGGATGGACAAACTGAAGTCATGCAACATGTTGGGCTTCTGCAGGACCAGTTGCCATAACGACCCTGGGGAACAAAGGGTTAACAGAGAGTGCCAGGTCAGTGACATCACTCTTTCCTCACGAACAGATAATTTTTTTTTCATAATGACGTAAGCCAAGACTGACTGTGCCTTAAGAGGGCGGCTTTATCGTGTGTAAGGATAAACTGTTGTTTGAATGGCGTGCCTTTCATGAAAGACAAATCATTTCCTAAAATGAGGGTGACCGTATTTATTATTTGAGATATCGACTCCACTAATGAGGAATTAATTAGATGCATAACTGCCTGGCATGCCAGAGCACCCTGACTCTGTGGGCAGATACATTAATCTCAAGAATACTGGAAACTAAAAAAAACAGCAACAGTCTCTCTACGGAGTCTACCCTGCATTCACCCCCAACTGCCAGCAATCTCACCTTTCTCAATTGTGACCTGGCCTAGGGGCCGGTCTGAAAGGCTGAAGGGGGCGTAGTCCCACAGGGCCAGGAGTAGAGAGCAGTCCTGGAGGTCTAATGGTGTGATTCGGGCAAACACGAGCTGGTGAGACCAATCCGGGCTGGCCTTGCCTTTCAGAACGGGGGTCTTCAGGGTCAGCTCTCTGTATCCTGGCAATGTCAGGCACCTTTAACAAACAACAAACAACAAACACACACACACACACACACACACATAAAGCTCAGTAAACACACCCACACTTGCCAACACTTAAATGTACACATAAACAAATTCATAAACACACACCAAAACACACATAACACACCTTTCAGGTCTACAGACACATCACACCCCTGAATCATACTCAGGCTATATTTACCCTTTCACATAGGTGTTCTGACCAGTGTTTGCTTTAGAGGTAAGGTGTTTGGCACCAGCGATAAGAACCGTCAGTTGACCATTGTCATGTGGTCCAATATTAACTTCTGTGAATGAGAAGTGAAGATATGGTTATTCAAATTCAAAAGAGAAGTTATTCCCTTTTCCCGTGCAAAGGCAAATAGGCAAGTCAACTACAACACACACAAAGTGGGTACGGGCTGTGGATGGGTTAGCCTACCGTCAAGGTGGTGCACACCAGAGAACTGGGTCAATGGGCTAAACATCACTCTGACCAGCAGTTCTCCATTGTCCCGCTCCACTGCTCCCTCTTCTGGCCTCTCCGGCTGGAGTCATGAAGAACAAAATGATGTTAAAAGACTTTGCTTGAGTGTTGATGTGAAAGAAAAATGGATTCTCACTTAAATCTCAATTTTTTTTTTACATATAGACAAGGATATAGAAGGATCTGTATGTAACTTTATCATGATGCTTCTCACCTTTGGACAGAGGGGGTAACAGGTGAAGCGTTGTGAGGAGCTGTCCTCAAACCTCCAGGTTTCCAGAGGGATGAGGACCTCCCCCAGAAACACCTTCTTTTTCAGAGTGCCAGAGTGCCACACAGACGCCTGCAGAGTCCTGCCGCACAGCAGGGGGCGCTCTATGGGATACTGTCCGCAAACACATACAGGAAGACCACTTCAGTGAGGCAAGCGCTTCATTAGAACCTATCACTGAACTCAGATCCTTTGGCTAATATGTCTTCTGTTTAGTTTTTTTACCTGTAAAACCTCATTGTAAACCGGATCTGTTGTGTTCCTCTTGACTGCTGTCTTCAGTTTACTGCTTTGAGACTTTTCTGGCAGCAAGTAGATCTTAACATATCTACGGCAAAACATCACAACACAGGATGAGGGGACCACAAGTGATGAACAGCAACATCATTAGCCGTGTGCTCAAACAGACGGTCACACGTTTTAGGGTGGTGTTTATACAATGCTTACGGGTGGCACTTCTTCCTCTTGACGTCCCCGAAGGTCAGGTTCCTACAGGAGCTCACGGTGACCTCTATAGAGGACGTCTGCGCGTTGTAGTTCAAAGCTAACTCCAGTTCCCCTGTCACACTGCTGCCCTCGAAAACGCCACAGTCTGTACTGGTGCTGCTGTTGCTACCCTGAACAAAAGACAAAGACAAAGGCCTTCTCAGTGAAAGGGCCGGATGAAAGCAGGCTGTTTGTCATAAGCACTTAGGTTAACTGAATTCACTCGGTGGCCTAGTTCGATATCGGCATAGCTTATCATGCGAGCTGTATCAGCAGTTGAAATCTGTAACAGGATGCTGCAGTGACATGGTGTGCTGCTCATTCACTATCATCCATCCATCGGTTAACTAGACTACTCACTCTCTTTCCTCCCGAGAACCCGGAGCCCAGAGACACCCTGTCCTCTGGGTCGCTTGAAAAGCCCTCCTGATCACTGTATTTGCTCTTTTTGAACAGGTTGGGAAGACTCGGGCCTTTGGTTAACTGAAATGAAGAAAAGGTTTACCGTGAACATTCACTATTTTAATGCTACAAGGTTCCCGGTGCTGGCATGCGTTTTTTAATGAATGATTGTTGGTGTCACTGGTTGACAACAAAATGTAACACCGTAAGCTCTGCCTGGCGATGCTGCGCAGACTTCGTTTATTGTAATATGTTATGTGTGTTTTTTATTCTCTTACTTTGAAGGATCTGCTGATGTCTGTTTCGGACAGACTTTTTCGACCACAGCAACTCTGTCTCCTGTTCGTGTTTACAGTCAGCAGAGCCTGGTCAACTCTGACATCATTTTGAGACCTGGTCTCTACCATTAGAGGGACATGGTGTATTTTAGTGTGAAACACTGGAATGATCATGCTCCTCCACCCAACAGTTTAAGCACGTCCTATATGCGTCCAAAAAGTGATCACGTCTTATCATGCTTCCTGCTTTGCGTTTGAAGCTGAGCACAAGGCCTGCTTATCAACAGGGAATCAGTTTTGCTAAGTCATGGTGAAATTATGCAGCGCTCAATGTACCTGGATACAGTTCAGTTGCACACTAGATAGAAACCTGAGTTTTGCCTGATGTTATTGTTATTGCCCATTCTCACATTGATCCGTATATAATGAAAATAGTCACTTACTTTTCATGTGACTGGTTAATGAGACAATTAGGTTCTCCATAGACTTGGTGAAGGGTTTCGAGTTTCCAAGTCCCTGAAAAAATAACCACAGCACAGTAATATAAGAAAAGGCATGGTGGAATCATGGTTAACTGAGAGGTATGAGTTCTTTCAATTGATCTGACGTTACCTCATATCTACTGAATGATGGATGATCATAACAGGGTGGTGGTGTCGGTGGCACAACTGATATGTGACTGTGAAACAAAACATTCTGCTATTAATGTTTGTATTAATATTTAAGCTATTAGTATTAAATATGAAGTATATTCTATACACACATTCATAACCTTGTTTAAAGCCTGGTTAGGTTTACCTCAGCCTCCGGTAGGACTTCAGGAGTTTCTCCCCAACAGTCTCATGCCGGTCTGTAAAAAAAAAAAGGAAACCATGTTTCAGACTGCCAAAGCAACACACAGATAATCAAATATTACTGCTCTGGATTCTTTTCAACGGGTTTGTTCTAGCAGACAGCAACACATAAATATTCAAGCAAAGCAGTGTTCATAGTCACGCAAATGTTCACCGATGTAGAAAAGTGGCTTCAAAAACAACTAGAAAATTCCTACTATCATGTATTTTTTACTGCGTAGTTAAAGATAACAACTGCAATAGTTATATTACCAGTAAAGGGACATATAGGCCACATGAATACTGAATTATACAACATTCAAGGGAATTTATAACAACCTTAGCGTTGGAATATTTTAAACAAACCTGTGCTGGCTGGATATTTCTTTTCCTTTTCCTCCAAAAACCACTCACCAGACCTGATCTTAACATCCCTGTAGAGGAAGAGGTTTAATATTGTGCTTACAAATGCAAACAATGATTGAATCACATATAAAAAACACAAATATGAAGACTGTACAAATATGAAGACTGTAGGTTTCATACACCTGTGTCACGGGCCGTACTCCCTACCTGTAGGCGTGGCAGACGGTGCACTTCCAAGCTATCGGGGACACGCCCACACGACACTTGCCGCAGATGCGGTGGCTGCACCCTCGGCACACAGCGCCCGCGTTCCAGAACTTTCCCAGTGGCCTCTGACAGCGGGCGCAGGTCCTCTCGCTGTACTGTCTGGAGAAACACTTGGCCCCCCTCCTCCTGATCTCCTGCAGCTCCGACTTCATCTTTCTGTGGGGGGGTCAAAGCAACGTTGGATAGGTTCTTAAACCTCCGTCATTTATAGTATGTTTGTGTTGACGTTTTTATATTAGGTCACAGCTTCTCTTTTTTTTTAATTACTCTATATTTCAAATCACTCATGGAGTGTCAGCAATGACAGGATGTCGCTTTAATTAGTGCACATGTCAAACTCAAGTAACATTGTCAATGGGGGATTCATCACAGCCCACCACACAGTGATAATGTGTGCGAGTCACTGAATTAAAAGGTGGTTTACCTTATTCGGTCTTCCTCTATGGTTCGCAGGAGCTTGTCTCTCTGTAGAACCTCGAGAACTTTCTCTCTCTCCAGAGCTTGGAGCAGACTCAGGTCCATTTCTCAGCGACGCCTCCGCCTCTCCTCCTCTGTGTTGCACGTCACCCAGTCCTTCTCGCTGGTCTTCTGTCTGCTTTACCGGTCCCTCCTTTCTGTCACGCTCTGGAACTCCTGGAGGGGAGGATGCTCAGGCTAAGCCTTTCTACCCCAGTAAGAAAGAGCAAAGGTTATTCGGATATAGTCATGGCTCTCCCATCCTTTGTGAACAGAAATGTCCCATGTCACAGCCAGATATGGATCATGCACCAATGCTTCCGTCCTGGATGGCCTGCCCTGCCTCTTGCGCTATACTGTCAAACCCCAAGGTTTTGAGTCCAGGAGAGCCAAAGCAACAGCAAAATGACAGCTGATCGTTGGCGCCCCCCTTCTCATAAAGGCAGACGTACATTCACTCGTGTGGTGGTGCTCACCGTGTACAGAGCTAATCAGGCAGTTAGGAGAGCGCTCTCAGTATTCCCAGAAACACAGAGGCAGATCCACAAGAAAAAAAACGCTCAGTATCACCTTCACCGGGTGCATGAATGCATCAGGTCGACCAGTGATCACGACTCAGTCAAGACTGCAAGTCTGTTACTCTGCTCAAATTCTGGAAACCCTTTTAAAGTGCACACTACTCTCTGTGTCCCTCCCCTCGTCAGCTTCACAGGGACTTGCTCAGAATTCGATACTTCGTTCGGCTCAACCACAGACCACATTCTCAGAGTCTCACACGGCAGGCAGCTACACCACATCACCCCCCGCCAAGCCCCCAGCCCCACCACTCTTTTTTGGATGCAACAGCGTAAGCCTTGATGCTTCTTTTAGCAAAGGCAGGGCCACTGAACACAGCACCAAATGCCAAGCCTTGCATTATTGATAGCGGACGTGCGTCTGTTCTATCGGTTTCCCTTCGAGCCGGTGTATTTCTGCTTGAGGAAAGGGGGATTGGAAGTATGGAGGGAGAGAAAGGGGGAAGTGGCCTTATCAGTGGCTGGATGCCAGCCTGTGCTGGTAGATAAGGGGCTGTCCCCGCCATTATCCAGGTCTGCCATGAGGCCACTGTAAACACTCAGTGTCAGATGTGATTAGGGTGCTCCGGTGGAGTCCAAGGTCTCACGGAACAATGGCCTGCATGAGACAGTTGCTGTCTGTCTGGGACCACCAGCAAGGGTCCAAAAGGGCCACTTTAAAATGTCAATCAATTGTTCCTGTTGGATTGAATAACACTGAGTTAACTGATTTGTGCTGGTTTTCAAAAGGATTTTTATTTGAGTCACGGACTGACTTAGAGCCAGTGCTTTGAGTCACGTAGCCTACATTCCACGCCGCAGACGTCTCGCTGTGTCTCTCTGCAGCGTGCGCGATTCAAGGTTAGCTACTAAAACTTGCATACGTAATCATTTTAAATGCATCTTCAGGCTCACTTCTAAATAGGATGGAAGTGGCTCCTTATCATTGTGGCGCGTCACGTGAACCGTGGGCCTCTCTCTCTATTACGTGGTAGACCACCACAATTCAGGATGCTCGTAAATGAACAGGCTTTGATGTGCTAGACGTGAAGGTGGGAACTGAGTAAAACCCAAAGCGCCGATGACAGTAAGCAGACACAACTGCCTGTGAGTGACCCACATTTTCAGTCTGACTGGCGTGAGAAGTGAACACAGGAACTCTGACACATAACCTTCCCTGACATGTTTCCTAGCAGACCTGTGCTTTAGAGCACACTGCTAAATGCATAGCTCAGTCACTTCCGTTGGCGTCTGAGAGGGAGAGGAGGGGGCTTTTGAACGCCCCACGACAGCGCCGCTTATTCAAAACAGATCTTCCGACATGTTGTCATGATGCTCAAACGACGCCAGTGACTAGGATCAATTACATGTCACATTCTCTTTCTTTACTATGACGCTCCTTTACACATTATCCTTTACCTTTAGCTGCTTTCTTTAAAAAAACCTGATATTTTTGACCTGATGTCTGACCACCGCCTTCTAGTCACACATAGATAAGACTCACAGACAGGTAACTGCAAGGCTCCACTGCTACTGCCTCTACTGTGGCGGTAATAGAGAAGCTGTTCACCAGGGCAAAACTCATTGTTTGCCTCATTTTGCTTGCATAATAGACCCTTGACATTGTGTTACAACATGCTAACAACACCCTCGAGGAAGGACATGAATTGATTTCCCACAGTTTGTAACACAATGCATTGTTTGTAACACGGGGCACGCAATGATGACCTGAGCTTTGGAGCCGTGGGCGGGTATGGAGCCAAGCATAATTCATTCTTTACCCAATAGATCGGCCAATGTTGGCATTTTGAGGCCACAAAAAGAAGGATGTGTTTACATGTTGAAAGAGAATGTTCTCCTAACATGACTACTTTACCTCAACAGGCTGCGTATTCCTGACAGATGTACAGTAGCCGGCCATTAGAAATATTGATTCTGATTCTGTAATACCAGGCCGCCATTTACAAACCCTTTCTGTAGGTAAACTATCAACAGGTAATGTTGATGTTTTAGTCCTTTGTGCACTGAAATCTTTAACTATTTTTATTAAATGGCTGAAACAGCCACCAGCTCATCTGAGAATAAATGTGACAGAAATTTGACATGGAGGAGTTGGAAGTGCCTTCCCAAGAAATAAGCTCCCTGTTGTGCTAGATGTGCCCCAAGGATGTGTGGTAGCACTCACCAATTTAAAAAAAGGGGGACAGTGCCTCAATTTCACCAAGATGTATTTGGCCATCAAATAAAACAAACTAACGTTTGGACTGAGGCCGAAACATTAGTTTGTTTTATTTGATGGCCAAATACATCTTGGTGAAATTGAGGCACTGTCCCCCTTTCTTGAAAATTGGTGAGTGCTACACACATCTTTGGATGTTATTTTTTTTTATAGAAATTTGACCTCAGGCAGAAGTCTATTATGTTCTTACCTCCATAGGTTGCTCCGTAGGTTTCTATGACTGCTCACCTTTAGTAAGTTGAAGAAAGCAGCAGCAGCAGGGGGAAATATATTACAATGTCTTATTGCTTCTTGCGTGCCTCAAGCCACACAAATGTCTTCCTGTTGAGGCCAAAGGTGTTAAGGTTGATGTTGGCGGGTTTAAAACTATCTTGCAAATGCTTTTCTTGTTTTGGTACAAAGCCAAAGGCAAGGGCAGATGAACCACTTCAAGTGGCTCTGTAAAGTAACAGTTGACTGATTTAGCGACCTGGGTTTTCAATAGAATGTCTGACTCACACATTCACAACTATTCTTTAAACAGAATTACACTCTCCCCCATATTGGGTTTTAACTGTCTACCTGTCATTGCGGAAAGTGGTCAGGCGGAAACTGGTCACAAAAATTCACAGTTTTCCTATAATAAGTCTGAGCCCTGAATGGTGCTGCCCTTTATTCAATGCTGTCCATGTGAGAATAGAGAACAGTGGGACTTCAGCACACATAGAAAGGAAACATAATAGACTGTTTATAAGAATAGCACAGTCCTCCACTGTCATTTAAGGGACCCCCCCCACACACACACTTTTTGTCAAATAGACCTGTCCCAAATTTTATTGATATACCTGAATTTTACACTCAAAGTGCAATAAAAACATTCAATAAAAAAAACATCTCATGCACAACCTAAAAATAACAACTAAAAAGATGAAATAACAATGACAACATTTGGCAAGTATTCTTTTGAAAAGTATGTGTGTGTAATGTTTGGTTTTTCTCCTCTTTGGCATTAAGGACCAAACTGTTTGATTCCTTTGAATACATGCTAATACTGGGAATCTAAATCCGTGTGACCACCTATTCAAATCACTGGCAGTTGAGTCACAATGTATTGGAAAGTGTCCATTTCAAATTGCAGAAAGAGAACGTTTCCAGAATGACTTCCAGAGGTCTCCTGAAATGTCTTGTGGGTTGCAGTAAAAATAGAACTTTCGGATCGAGACATGACGAAACTTTCCCCTTGTTTTCCTTCTTTCTTTTGGAGAAAAAAAACAGAGCTATGGGTTAACCCCAGTCCAGCTTCATGGCTACTTTGGTGCATAGATCTGGTACAGTAACACTGTAGGAAGTAGGCAACAAGGCAATGGATGACTGTTCAGAATGATCAAAAGGCTTCTTTTTTTACATAACATTGCTGTCTGTCGATTGTCTCTGGTTTCAAACATTTTGTAAAAATGTCTTGAGCTGCAAAGTTTCCTCCACTGATATCCTGTCGTGGTAGAAGCTGAGTCCAGTCAGGAGTTCGACGTCTCGAACCCGAGCGATGTGGAACTGAGCCCACTCCTCCACCCACAGGTAATCTGAATCCGTCTGACGAGGCCGGAGAGAATCCCAGAGGTCAACACGGGAGTAGGAAATAAAGAGGGAGGAGAGCAGAGACACACATTCACTATTAGGATGTGACACGTGGTGGTTAGCACCCGCAACAAAACCATTTTTAGATTCAAACAGAGGCGTCTCAGAGGTAGAGACACAGGTCGACACAGGTTAAGAGGCCAGCCAGCCGACAGGAAGGTTTGGCATTACTCACAGCACAGCTCTCTGTGTGGTCAGGTCTGTGTGGCAGGATGAAGGACTGGACCTGGAGGGGGCCTTGGCAGGCAGCAGGGGTGAAGGTCGAGTTCCTACAGCTGGTCAGGATCACAAAGAAGTGGCTGGGAATGGGAGCCTCATTTCTGAAAAGAATATATAACAGACAGGTAAAACAATAAGATATGAAAGTCAGTGTCAAACCTAACCATTCATGACTGGTGGCATTGGGTGTAGACTTACGGAGCGGTGGCTTTCAGCGTGTCAAAGTTTCCATCATAGTTCTGATCAAAGATAGGCCCACTCATGACATTGATTCCATTCTGCAGCTGGGAGTATTTTGGCAGCAGAACATTGTGGAAGTAGGTCCAGATGTCTTGATTTAGGGAGGAAGAAAGTAAAATTTGGTTAGTTGTAATTTAGTTACGAGACCAAAGGCTTTTTATCAGACTCTCAACATCACAGGATAGTTCTCTATGTGTGTCCAAGAAATTAAATGACAATTAAAGTGGGATTTATTCTGCAAAGGCCACATTGAGTCAACCTAATTCTATAATAGTCAAACTCTTCCCTTTTGCCGCTAGAGGGCAGTGTCTGCACAATTTTCAAGTTAACACCTGCAATCCCACCAACACTAACTTTTTGATGGACAAACTCTTCTTGTTAGGTATCACTTTTTCCAAGGTATGGATACCTCAACACATATTAAACACTACTGTATCGCACAAACTACTGAGATGTGTTAAATCAGACACTTTTAAACATTACATTCCACTTACAGTAAACTACAGTAAACTACTCCTATAGCTAGGATGTTAAAACACTGTATTTCAAAAATCTTAATTTGATCACAAATACAGTATTTTTATAGATACATACAGAGCCTTAACTAGATATCACTAGATCATACTGACTGAGTTCAATAGATCCATAAAATCCTAGAAATAACCACAAGGTTGTGACTTTACCTCATTAAGCCTTAAATGTGTTTTGGCGTTTATCATCAAAACCTAATAAAACCAAAATAAACCTTAATACGCCTAGATTTCTTCCTGTAATCAATTCTGTTTATATCAAACAAATCACAATCATTAAAACTGGACCTTTACGGTTGAACCATTAACCAGATCCAACATGGAAATAAAACAAACACACAACAATCGATCTCTAGGGAGCAGATGAAGCGTTATTCCCCTTCATAAACAGACCAAAAGCTCCCCATGCGCCACTCCTCACACAATGCCACAGCCGTGGTCTGTTGATTCAACGGCTCTCTGTCAGGAGTGCTGCGAGGAACATCCTTTATTTAGACAATAGCTTTCATTTGGAGAACATTAAAAAGACCACAGGCTGGCCGGGGAACAGACAGCGCTCACAAAATGAATCAGCAGGCTTCTGCTGCTTGAGACTTCACTTTGGTTTTCACAGAGAAAGGCTGGCTCAACCCAAACAGACCTGGGCTATCACCGTGTCTGGATCGGTGGGCTACGATCTTGTTATGTTTCGTAGTGGACCATTAAAGTGCCATGCACTGCAGAAAGTAAAGGCTTTGTCGAGACATAACGCTAACACAACCATGACTCACTAGGGCTGGGTCTAAGGAAGTCTTGTCTCTAAGGAAACCAGACCGTTATTAGTCGAAGATCCTCAAAACATAATATGACGTCTCTACATGGCCTGATGTGGCAAGCATTTTCTAGGAACCACCTACACGGGTAAAAAACATTTACCAGTAAGCTCTTAGCAATTGCTCACCTTTGAAGGCAGGAAACATTGGCGCCATATTGCTTGTGACTAGGGAATCTGTATCTGGTCCAGTGGCGTTCAGATCTGCACAGAAAAGCCGACAGGTTAAATATATGTCACTGACACACGTGGGGCTTAGCTACAACTTTGTATCATATTGCAAACTTGACATGAGCTCCTGTAACAGCGGCAGGGGCCTAGATGTGTGACTGCAAGGAACATCTGTTCTGTGTTAAGGGTGTTGATGTGGCTTGAGGCATCTCTAATTCTCCAAAATACTGTGGACGGATTGGGGGCTGGGGCACAGGGCGTGTCCTCATCCCGGCCCACTCACTGGGGGGGTGCAGCAGGCCATAGGACAGCGCAGGGTTGTCTTTATAGCGGGGACACATCTGGCTAGCGAGCGCTGGGACACGGACATCTGCGCGCACGCACGCCTTCGACTCCGGGCCCAGAGGCAGGACGCTGGTCTGGGAACAGATGGGGGGACACATAGAGGGACTGTCAGTGGCAGAGACTCTGATCAGAGTCCAGCCATCGGGTTTGTTGTTGTTCAGTATTGCTGATGCTTTGTAACCAATGTCTCTTTTTATTGGCTAATTGCATCAGCGAGAGATGTGCCAGTGGTTTCTGACAGGTCTGTCGAGGTAAAGAGATAACGAGGTTGGGACAGAGACCAAGGTTCAGGCAAAGTACAGTGTGAGGTGAGTCCTGCTAGTCGTGACTTGCGTTACTTTGAGGCTTCCCCACAGAATGATTAACACAAGAGCATTGAAAGCCAGCCACGTGCAGCTGTGCAACCGATATGGCAGCGCTTAACGGATTTAGTAACCTCTTTAATGCCCCAATCACATGCTAACCACAGGCAACAAATACAGCCAATGCAGACAATGTAAACGGGCTATGTTAAGCCTGGAAAAAAAGGGCAGACTAACCAGAGGTCGGAGGGTATAGGCCACCCAGAGAGGCATGAGAAGGTCTTTGCTGTAGCCATTTAGGTAGTCGTAATGGTGCAGTATGCAGAAGTCTGCATCCGTCTGCAGGACTTTCGGAGTTCCGTAGGGGAGGTGGAGACGGCGAAGGTCAGCTACAGACGTTGGAGAGACACATTATTGGTACTGGATATTTAGTCTGATTTTTTGGGGGGGGTAAGAAAATGCTTGTCTGAAATGAGACGTAGAAAATAGAACGCTCGCTCTTAAGGTACTCACAGGAATTAATTTGAAGGAATTGTTTGTTCAGTGCCCTTTCCTGGAAAAAGAAAAACATACCCAAAATAAATTCTATAAATAATACATTTTTCATTAAGGCTTTTACTTTTAGAATGCCTGTTTCTTGGACTATAACCCCAGGTGACCCAGCAGGGCGTACCGCTGCTCTGCTGAGGGAGACGCACGTGCAGCCAAGGTCATCGGTGGGAACCGGGCCACTGGTCTCGCAGGGTGTGTTGTGGGAGAGCTCGGCAGGGTAGACGGGCAGGTGGACTGGGCTTCTCAGGAGGTGGTTCAGACTGCCGTGGCTCCCGTTGTTGGGAGCGGGCGGAATGTTCAGTAAATCTAACCAGCGGAGAGAGGAAGGAAAACCTGAGTCACTTGAGATTTTGTCCTTCAGCAGTGGAGCTGCGGTATGGAAACCATCTTCTCCAGGTGCATTCATCTCTTACCACAATATGACAAAGTGAAAAGAGGAACTAGAACAGTATCCACTTCCCTCCTAAGAGGCCAAATGAGTAAAAGACAGTTGCCATGCTACTGTAGTTTCCACCACATTGACTCAAGCAAACATTAGTTAATGTTATTCAGCCCATTTATCGTGATATTTTTAGCAATGTAAACGTTAAAAATTCCGCAAAGCGTCAGCATATTAAAGATTAAACAGGAAAATTTACCACACAAAAGGTTGTAGACTTCTATGTTCTCAAATGGTGGAACAAATTCCTTGTATTTTAGTCCAGGTCCATAGCCAATAAATATGGTCTGAAAGCAAAACAATTAAATAATATCAACATATCCTCCACACATTGAACTTAGAGTAATGCCTAAAAGACAAATAAACATCATGGCCAAAAGGGAAAATGTCTTTTTTAACAAAGCAAGAAGAAATAAATAAAGTGCTTAGTACCAGTACCTGGAATCACATTCAACCTCAACAGTCAAAGTTACAAATAAGGCAAGTATTTGTTCAAGAATGCTTAATCAAACCATCAAGAACCCTGTACCCGTTCAGATCCACCCTCTAGACATTTTTAAAAGCACAGACTGTATTTCTTTTTCTGGAAAGGGAGCCACACTATGCCAAGTCGAATTCCATGAGCCACCACATCCGTACACAGACACACAGTAACTAAAGGAGAACTGTAGTAAACATGAAGAAAACAAAATGAACCCAATGCCCGGCTGACAGTTTGGCAGCAGGGTTATTTAGGGTGAACCCTGCTCGGAGTCTGTCTGAGGGGAAAGATTCCAGCTCCTAATGAAGCCCATGTTATGTTCCCTCAGCATTCCGTTACAGGCAGTTACAGAGCTGAGAGAATGTAAGGGGATAGTCAACCGAAGGCACTGATGTGTCATTGGAGGGGGTCAATGTCATGTAGGCGAACTACATTATGTATACCTGTAGTGTAAATGCCTAGTATTTTAGTAAAGATGGCATTAAAAAAAACCGGATAAATTATGTTTTATGTGGCTATTCTGAACAGTGACAGCATAGTATCAGTTGACATGTGTCTCCTTCTGACCTGCATGTTTCTGAAGAGGTTATCTGAGCCGTGGAATCCACCGGTGCAGTACTTAACCTCACTGGGACTCCTGTACAAGAAAACAATAGATGGCACAAATATACGCTACATCCGAGTTGTGTTAACACGAGATAGAAACTACACCCGCTCTAAGCCATGTGTATATAACACTCAGATTGAGGATTAGCAGTGTTACAGCTGTGTTCAACAGCAACAGAATGACCTCCCCCCCATTCACTCCCTTTTTCCAACGCTCTTGGCTCAAACAACCATATAAACAAATAACCACGATGAATCCTCCCTATACCCTGTACTTCATAGTATGAGGGCTACTCGCATTAACACTAGACTGACAACCAAGTCCCTTCATTTGCCACACAGTCTTTTAGTCCATGCTATTTACACTATCATTCTCTGAACGTAGTTGAGGAAGAGAGTAATGTTGGTCTTGGTCCTCTTACACTAACAACTGACCTTGCATTACAAATAACTTCAATATTTTTTGGACTTACACAAACTTGTTAATATACACATAACGGGTGGGAAGAGTAAATAGGACGACAGCTTACAGTGCTGCCTGCCAAGCAGGTTTCATGTAAAGGTGGCCCCTCTCGATTCGCAGGTTGTTGGCAAAGTGCATCCGTTTAGGAAGATGCTCTTTGAGGTAAGGCCTCATAGGCTGATCAGGGGCCCTGCACTTCAGCGCACACAGACAGAGACCGGGAGAATCAACGTGGAGCAGAGGAAAAAAAAAAAAAAGATTTGTTTTACATGGAAGTCAAGCAGGCAGAAAGATTCTCATTCACCTTATGAACACAAAAGTTGGCGGGGAATTCTGAATGCTTCACATACCGACAGATTCTTGACCAGCCCCTCATAGTCAACTAGGGGAAATAAAAAACAGACCATTGGAAAGCAGTAGACGACAGCCGAGTGACACCAATGACATCCAATGATATTACCAAGGGACAAGGACGTGACGTGGAGCTTTCAATGGGAACTCACAGGAGAAGAACTCTTCGGGGATTCGCTTGGGCCGGATGCGAGCGGCGGGGCCTTGGATGACGGTGAAGTCTTCGACGTTGTCCTGATATTTTGAGACGAAGAACGCCTTTTCACAGGAAGCCTCTTCCATTCCTGTAGAAGGTAAAGCAGCCATCGGTGAGCTAATGTTAGAACACTCTACACGGAACAGACGACGTGTTAGTGAAAGAAACGTATCTTCTGCATTTATCCTGCATAACGCAAGAAATCCTAAAACTGGAGAAAGAGCTGGGCAATTGGACATGAAAATGTTATTTGCATTTCTGATCATTGTTTTGTTTGAAACCCTTGATCTCAACATGATGATGTTACCAGCCAATAATTGTTGAATTTGTTGAAAAATAACTCTTATCATTATTTATGAATTGTAACCTCCAAAATGAGCAGTTTAGTGCAAAAATACTTGGTGCCACATTCACCTTAAATGTCACATGGCAAGGCCAGACACATGCTCAACAGATGTCTAGTATTTTGTGTTATGCAACCAACACAATAAAAGTTATGATATCATGTAATTTATCGTTACAGTCATAGCGAATCATAGTAAATAGCAAGGTGTGATTCTCCTGTTCGTGGCTTCGTCTGGCTGTGAGTCGTGCGTGCTGTGTCTCACCGTGGTCCGACAGGACCACCATGTTGACACAGCGGTGGAGGTTCCTCTCCTTGAGGCCGTCCATGAGCAGGCCCATCACTCTGTCCACCCTGAGCAATGCGTCAATCACCTGGAAACATCACACCAGTTTACTGCCCACACAGACCACTAGAGCCTGGAGGGGTGTTGAGATGCAGCAAGCAGACGCTACTGTATACTTAACTGGAAGTACTCTAGGAAGCTATCATTCCAGTTTTTTTTATAAACGTTTAAGGTTGTTATTTATAAATGATTAATACAGTGTAAAAGTGAAAGGCAAAAGCTATTGTGTCTGCTTTCCTGTGTCTTTCCAGTCGCATGTTTTTTGTCTGCATCTTTAATCATGAATGTAATACTGACACATTAGCTACCGTGGTTAGCAGAGCGAGCTACCTGATTGCTCATTGGCCCGTAGCGATGGCCTGCTGAGTCTGGTTCTTCCATGTACAAAGTGTAGAAGTCAGGCCTGTGGAGGAAACATCATACAAATAAGTTCATTTAGGATTATAGGCGTTGGGAAATAAAGGATATTGAACGGTTTGTTTGGCATTGATTGAAATACCTTACCTTTCCCCCTTCGGTAAACTTAGCCACTCAAACAGTTTTGCGACTCTCCGCTCAAAAGGTATGCTCCTAATGGGTGGGGAGGTGAGCTTCATTAAGAGCAAGCTTGATTGCTTTAAATGACAGTGTTATGAATGAGCATGTTTCACACGAGGTTCAATTGGTTCTGTGACGGACCTCTTGGACCGTAAGAAAACACAAAACAACCAACGATGGAATGCAGTGGTGTCTTACTTATCATACGTCATGTAGAAATCGGGGAACCTGCCCTTGACGTCTACGTCCGCGCCAGGCCAAAAGAAAGTGCCTGTCTTTAGGTTGCTGTCCATGGCGGTGAGCCAGACCTACGGAGGAGGGTTAGAGGGGCCGTCAGGGTCCCAGCAGACACACATTGATACCCGGAGCTCATCCACGCGGGCTCAGCCATCCTAATGAATCGGAGCAGCGGTGCTTTCTCCATTACCGTTCAACCGCGACGGATGTAGATCTAATAAAAGAGCTTTGGGTTCGTCAATAACTGTGGAGGATGGATTAGAGGTCCCTCGTCCTTCTCCCTGTGCATTATTTATGGATTGGACCACTTATGTTTTATTGACCAAACATCGTAATGACAGATGGGGCCCGATCCAACTCTCTCCATTTGATACAGCTACAGGTAGTTATCATGCTGCCTTTCTCCCGGGATGAGAGTCACGTGAATGCGGAGCGTTTTTCAATGGGAACAGTCTGTCGGGGAGTTGATGAATGGGATTTCATGAGGCTCTTGTCTAAATGGAAACCGCAAAGCGTCTACAAAAGCGCAAACCACAGCACTCGCAGGCTGTCATTTAGCCTGAGCCAAATCCGTAATTATATCAAGATCATGTTGAGCTGAAGGGTTTTCCCCAGTCTGATTTATGAATGAATGAATCTTTATTTATATACAACTTGAGTACTGTCACCCAAACAAGCAATTCCCTCCGTTCACAAGAGGCTTATGACAATGTGTTAGTCATAATCAATCACTCCTATTTTGTTTTTAGTGGAAATTCATGTATCTATTATGCAATTGCGCTCAAATGTGTTGTGTAAGCCATATTTTCGTCTAATCAACTGCTCACTCAGTCTAATTTTCCTTAAATGGAATGCTTGGATAATTTCAGACAGTGATTACAGACACTGTTGTTTTGCTCCATTGCCTCCTTCATTATCATTTGTTCCAAAACTCTTTAACAACTCCCCCACTACTAGGAACTTTCCTAAAACAAACAGCAGAATGTCCTTCAATGTAATCCAAGAATTTGGCTCCTATGTGCTAGTGCTTTTATCGAAAGTTAAGCTTCAGCATGTTATATGTTTAGCCATAAAACGTCTTAAATAAAACTAACAACAAGTGAGAATAAGAAGATTTTTTTTGTACTTTATTGAACTGGGTTGTGAAAGTATGGGACTTGCTTACTGGCTCTCCTTGGTACCATTTGGGGTTGAACTTCTCAGCACTTTTCAGACTGAAGAAGGCATTTAGAGTCGGATCGTACATTTTGTTATCCACGATTCCATGCGACTCCGGATAGAGACCCTATAAAAGAGGAGAGACGCAAACACACAGTTTAAAACAAAACATAATGTCTTGACAGCTGCAGCCTTAACCGATACGGCATTTTCATCGCACCACTTCTCCTTTACCATTGGTTTAACCTAGGCAGTATCGTTAGAGATGCACTGCGTTTGATCACATGGGATTGTGTCTTCACAGCGCTTTGCCATCAACAGCATGTGCAATCCGTTGTGGCAGAAAGAGAGGCTACTTTGATATCGTGTTACAAACGCATTGCGGTAACAGAAAGGGGGAACTCGCATGATCAAATCACAAGTTCAAATAGGGTGGGCTTACAGTCCTCTGATTATAATAAGGTCTTACAGTCACAAAGAGGACTTACAGTCACAA
Source organism: Galaxias brevipinnis (assembly GCA_036023535.2). NCBI lineage: Eukaryota > Metazoa > Chordata > Actinopteri > Galaxiiformes > Galaxiidae > Galaxias > Galaxias brevipinnis. The sequence continues at coordinate 219 of JAVQIZ010232270.1, read as the reverse complement.
GGGTGTAGTGGTTAGGGAAAGTCTTTGTTGGATAGGCTGGTCTCATATAAGGCGTAGACGTGCCGCATTTGCCTGAAAAAAACAACCAAGTCCAATCCAAACCAGGTAAAGGCACAACAGCGTTAGTCTGTAAAGGCAACGACGGTGTGTCTGGTAACTTACGTAACTTGTTGAGGACGGGCAGGAGGTTGCTATAGGAGTCTAGATACCCCGCCCGGA
>JAVQIZ010232263.1:0-12373 GCA_036023535.2 Galaxias brevipinnis | reverse complement strand
GTTTATACTTCTCCGTGAGCGCGTTAGCGATCGTAAACGTTAATTTGCCGCTTCAGTTCGCTCAGTGGTTTGCCTAAATACTTCAACATAAGTTTAACGGGCCCACTAGGTGGTAGTGTTGCATTCAGTAATCCAGAATGTACAGAAAACCGTAGAAGAAGCACAGACAAGTATAAACAACTAGACGAAGGTTGCTCACTGCTTTTCATATTTTCTTATATTAAATCGAATCAAGTTAATTTATAGCGCACGTTTATAACATGCAGAGCTGACCAAAGTGCTTTTCAATACTATCTGCTCCATTTTATTGTGGCATCTGCGTTTTCATTTGTTTTGGATACAGCCAAAAATATTACCGAATACAGCTACTTGCTTCCTACCCTGCTCAACCAATCGGCTATTTTTTGAAGCACTCAGAAGACGGTTCGCGCAACGCGCTGTTAGATTTGGGGAGGACTCCCCGTCAACACGTCGGCGGGCCTCGGTGAGCTACGCTTTCCCAGAAATCCCTGCTCTTCGAAGCTACGCAGAGATGTTTACGTGCTGCTTCGCAGACTTTAGCTGACTTCCATAGTAAAACGTCAAAATACAAATGTGTAAAGTTTCAGTGTAATCCTGAGAAATGGACGATACTATAAAATGTACCATGGACTACGTCAAGCAGCGTTCATATCAATATGGACTATAGGTTGAACCAAGAAAATGTAAATGTATGTGACTTGATTACTACATTCTTAATGTTAGAAAAGTAAAAAAACCAACTAAACTTTTACATTGAAGGTGATAAAACAAAATCCAGAGGTTATTCATATGCTGTGTACATATGTTTTACCTAGAGTAAATTTGGTTACATTATAGATTTCGAGCAATAGGCATGTACATTTATTTGAGTATCTTTTTTTTTTCTCAAAATAAAATTTGAAAAATATTGATACCAACCATTTTCATAGTTCATACTTTTGTGCAACAGATATTACATACCAGTATACAGCTTTGAAAAAATAGGCCTAACTGTCAAACAAACGGCATGTCAGCCAACAAGAAAGCAATTCTGACTACATCATCGCAATATAATACATATTCAGAATTTCATAATTTTCTTTAAATTGGAGTCCCCTGAAAGCTTAGTGCAATGTTTAAAAGTTGCGCTCCCACTTGTTCTTGTTTCCCACCAGGTTGGAAGTCTACAGACAGCTCTCTAAAAGTAGTGCAAACCCTGCGCGCATGAATGTCATGTCTGTGGATGGCATGTTTCCATTTGTATCGTGCTTCTCCAAATACAACAACCAAAGATCTGCGAGGAAGACGCACAGCCACACAGACTTCCTCCCAATGTTTAAAGTCATCCAATCCCTCATCCCGGGACATTGTCAATGTGGTGTCAGACAACAAGTTAAGGGTAACCAAGCGTTCACCCCATAACCAGCTGTCGTCTAGATGAGGGTCAATGGCAGACCCACGCTGGGGATTATAATCCAGGTTGCATTGTTCTACTGGTTGGAAACCTGCTAAAATGGGCTCCTGAGACATTCGAAGCACCAGATTTTGGCTGATAGCAGGTAGGCCACAAAAACCAGCGGGACGCACCTTGCGCTTCTTAAAGTTCACTTTAGGCCCGAAGTCCTTTCAGTGCAAACACAAAGCATAAGAATTAATGTTGCATTGCATATTTGCAATTATAAGAAAACAACTAAACGTATGACAGTGTGCATGACAAGTAAAACATAATTAAGAAAGAAACCTGTTTAAGTCGACCAGACTGTGACTGGTTCCAGTTGTCTTGGTCCATTTTAGTGATTAACTCCTCTTCCTCTTCCTCTGATATGAAGTTGTCCCACAAAAAGATACCAGGAAACGGAAAAGACTCGCCATCATTTTGCACGGCCAGTCTCAAAACACGGTCATAGATGAAATGATGAGTCTACAAAGGATACATTTCAAATCGGTTAAGGTTTTATATCTATTTGTTTTAACACACAACATAAAGACTGACATTATGGCATAACTGACATGAGCCAATGAGCACAAAAATATGGTCCCAGTCAATCCATGTCAAATTTGGCCGGACAAGTTTCTATTTACTGCGATGAATTTCTTCATACTGCTTAAAGCTCAGAAAAATATTGATTTCCCAGGAAGAAAATGGCAACCCCAGCTGACATAAATATGGGTCCCTGTATAATTTGCCCGGGCATCGTGAGTATTAAGTGGGCATGGGCTCAAAACAGACATTTAATGTGGGACCCACTGGGTTAACCAATTGTGGCCACACACAGATCACAGAGTCACTTGTGGGTGAAAGTTACACAGGAACCACTCAAAACCCATTTGGGCAAACACATGAGGGTGCTCCGTGGAACCCTCGGACAAACCCATTTGGGTTCCATGTTGGCTGGGACCGTTTTTACAAATGGTTCAGGAACTAACCAGAAACGGTATTAATCCATCTTTACATGTCTTTAAAGCCCCCAGTCCATTATAGCCTACTGCAGTACTACTACAGAAAGAAAACAGCAGGTAACTAAATACCGTTCGCTGTCCATGTATCTACCAATTTACATCAGGCCTAGCAAACGATTCTTCAAAATGTTTACCTTACCGTTTGTCCGTCGTCCGTTAACGCTGGTTTTCTATGAGACGTTTCACAAAAAAGGCAGGTTCTAATACCTTTACAACCACATATGGGCACTTGCTCCACGTCGGATGCCATGACACTTGCGTCTCACTGAAATAATCCGGTGAAACAACTTGTAATTGAAGGTTCCGCTTCTGCAAACCTCCCAAAGTTATCTTTTTTTGTCTACTCAAACTTGCATTAATAGTTTCATAAACAAGATGTGTACTGCATTTAGGTAGCTTAATATTGTAAAACTCTGTGATTTGATTTCAAAGGCTTCATTTTGAATAGCAAACTTATTTGCCAAAACAAACAAACTGAAAATATAATTTTGAGCGTGATTCTTCGAGCATTATAAATATTGATAACTGTAGGCATATTCATTATTTGATTTTATTGTAAAAAAAACAATACAACGATGAGAGGTTAATTGAATTGCATACCCTAAGGTGATTTCTCATACAATGGCTGAAACACTCAACCATTATCTCGTTTCTGAAATTCACAGTACATCTATACTTACATATTTACAAGTTTATGTACGTTTTTTGTTTCATTCTAATCCAATAAGCTTTCCTATCCCAATAAACAATTGTCATATATATAAGTGTTGTTCTTAGGCAGTGGTAGCGTCATTCAATTCCCTCCTGCTTGTCCTTAATTGAAACCTAGATGAGAAATGAAACACACAAAAACAAGATATTAAGACTCTCATTTTGTAATAGAATTGCCAAGCTGCTTAATTGTCAGCATTGCCTTAGTTGTTCATCAGTCCAACCAAGCAATGGTGGCCATATATAGCAATGCAGATCTATATCATTTGTCTACTGCTGCAGGAATCTACCTTTGTGGTACATCAGTTAACAGAGAAACTCCTAAAAAAAAACTTGCTAAAGAGTTGCAATCAAGGTTAATCAATTTTATAAATGTACTTATTACATTGAGAGTAATTTCCCAGTTCAGAATAATTATAGTAAGCATTTGTAGTTTCATTAGGTATATCAAACAAAAATAAACATAATGTTGTGCCATCACTTTGCTAGTACTTTTAGGGCAACCCCAACCACAGGCACTTCTATCCTGGTCTGACGGATCACGAGATCCCATTTTGTTTATGTATGTCAAGTAAAGCGAAACGGTCAGTGGTTAACCAGACTAAGACACCTGCAGATCTTATAAGCTTCATATGAAATATTGCAATGAGGTATTTTGTAAATGATGGCAACTTATGAAGTAACTACACGTATTACAAGTGTATTACACGTATTGTGTAAAATAAAACTTGAAGTGTTGACATTACACTATGGTCGATCAAATATGGTTACACCATCTTATCCTCCATCATGAAAAACAACAGACTATTTAGCTGCAGACCTGAAGTGTCTGTAAATTTCAAGCATCACCACAATTTAATTATTTTTGCCTGTTCCAACAGGTTCAAAATCCATTAATTATCTAATCTTTCTTGATCTCCAAAAAAAAAGAAAAACATGTAAAAGAAGACTTTTGGAGAGATCACTGAGGGACTTACCCTGAATCTCTCTTCCAATAGGGACAGTTCACTGATGAGATCTGTAATGGCATTAGTAAAAGCCTCTTGTGGACTGTAGTCTGGCGTGGTCTGTACACGTATCACTATCTTGTGTTCGAGAGGATGGGGGACCTTGTAGCCGGCAAAGAGGACTTGAGGGTCTTTTAGAAGTTGTCTGAGAACAAGTTATGAAGTTCAATAGTTATCAAAATCAAAGGTTAAATCTATTCAACTTGTCCATAATTGCGTTATCCTCTAAATGTAAACACATCCAAACTAGACTTGTATCCTTATTTTTTTAATGATGCTTTAAAATAAAGTATACATAGATATGCATGATTACATAGATATCCAAGATAATATATACTCACTGTCGGATGATGTTGCCCAGTGTGTGATCCTCTTTGTTTAATGTAAAGAGACAGGCATTGGGAACTTTGGTGTCTTTGGTAATAGTGATTCTAAAAAATTAACAGTAGGTTAATTTGTGACCTCCGAATCTTTTTTAGCAAAGTGCTACAGTCTCATGACCCAAAGACAGACGATAGCGTGAATAATGAACAAGTAGTACCTTTGCGCGTTCACACTTTATACTGTAAACTAAACTAGTTATTCACATTCTACTTGAACTAACACCTGGCAAATTGCAAAACGGCTTGCAAATTGCCTTGTATAAAATCGGAGTGCAACCTGCAGTAGCTGCCTAAGGCATTTTTTTTCAACAGAAAATCTGACATCATTAACCATGTTGGCTAGTCGGCTAACGCTAGCAGTAGATGTTACGTGACTTTATAACAACGTTTTCTTCAGAAATGCACTACCTAGCACTATGCAAAAATACTGGTATGTTGTAAGAGGTCAGCAGCTTACTTCTTTTCTCCTTCAAACAACAGAAACGATTCGAATGCTGGCGGCGCGTTCATTTTTATCTTTGTTAAAGAAGACCACCAACATTAGATAGGAAGTTATGTCTTTCTGGCAGACTGGCACTAACTTCCGCCACCTACTTCTTCTTTTCATTCCTTATGGAGGTTGGCAACCAACCGTTGGAGCGTTACCGCCACCTTGATTCCTATTTCTAGTATTCGCTCTCTGTACCTCTCTTTCACCCTCATAAAATTGGTATTTGCTTGAAACATGTTTCACGCTATCTATCTCTTGGAAATGTTTGCATATGCAATGCAGAATTTAGTCCTATGTCCCAGTCTTTAGTTTGCTTAATAGTATTTCCTCTCTCCTTACTCCCCCTGGTGCTCTTCCTCCGCCCACCTTCCTCCGTGTACTGTAGTAGTAGTCTTCCCTTAATTTCTCTATCCTAACTCTCCTGTCATTTCAGTTTTAAATGTAATCTCTGCTCTGATCATCATCATCATGTTCACTACTTTGATTAAAAAAAAAAAAAGGCCGACCCAATATGTGTGTTTCTAAATCTAAAATTATAGAAGCAAAGTCACCTAATATTGTTAAATATGATTTTATCAAACGTATTTCAAGTATTTATCACAGGCTTTTCACTTATATACAGGTATTTAGAAATTATGACCGGCAGGCCTCATTGACCTCAAAGCAGCACAGTTCATAGTAAACAGGGACATGATGTGCTATTTATCACAGCCATTTGTGTGAAAGTGTAGTCATGACATTTGTATTTAACCCCTTAAATAACTTCCTTTAAAGTAGCAAAAGAATAACATCTGGGTGTTTCCGGTCAAAGCTATATTTTGCCCAAAAACTGTGAGTTTATTACTACAGAAATGATATACGCCTAAAACTACTGTATGTACAACACTTTACTATTTTACTGGACATATAAGAAGTAGCAATACAACACGAGTAATAGTTATAGAAACATTAACAACGTTCATAAATCAATCAATCAACCATCAACCATTACATGGTTCAGTGTGTACTTATGCTAATGTACATTATGTTCGTTTTGGGCATTGATACGAGATCGTTCTAAACCATTAGTCTTAATTTGTATGATTACTACTGCAAGTCCGAGATCTCAAAACACGAGACATATGCAAGCTTATTGTTACATAGCTTTCTGCAGGCTTGCGGGGTGTTATTCGAAAAAGTGATGTACAGAGAAACAGACAAACCCACACACGCACACGCGCACACACACGCACACACTTTGGCTTGTTGCGTCTGTGTGTATACCGCAGCTATACATTCTTAACAAGACCCGCCTTACTTGAAATAGTATGCAGATTACCCTCTAACTTTTATCGTTAAAATGTTAAACGATTAATTGCGTTTCAAACATAAAACCGTAAAATAAAGGCACCAAATTAAATTGCAATATTTAATTGTGTAATGTGGGTCTCAATGAAATAATTAAAGAAACGGCTAAATCCATTAATTCGACTAAAATGCAGTTTTAAAGGAGGATGCAGACGTCAACGTTAGAAAAAAAATTGTCTACAAGCGGAAGTCTACCTTCAGCATAGGCGGAACACTGCCTTGGTAAAATTTTCTGCAAAGGAAGAGAACGAGTCCTACATTGTATCCAGTACTGTTGTGTAAATGTCCGGTAGAACAGTGTGGTGCTATATTTAAGGAAAACACAGTGTAAGTTACGTCTCTTATCATTTTGTTCCCCTGTGTTCATTTGCGAGAGCTATTTCTAACGCTTAGCGTTTTTATCAAGACAGCTGGCTTGGAGACGGACGCCGTACAGCTAACGTTAGCAAGCGATGTATTTGAAAGCTCCTCTCTCCTGACGAAAGGAAAGGGCCAGGGCAGGGGCGGATATTGGCTCTTTAAATTTAGCTGTCTAGTTAGCCGGAAAATAGCAAGCAATCAATGCTTTTTGTTTAGTTGTTTTGTTTTATTATTTTGTCACTGTAACGTGTGTTTACTTGGCATATTAAAGAAAGCTTATAGCACATCAGATATTATAACCACGACAGTTCCTTTGCTACGTGTTCAGAATTATCATTCATTGACGGCCTCCAAGCCCCGGGGCTGTCCCCCGGCCGGCGACAAAAGCATGGCAGGAAATCCGAGGAGGGGTGCAGGTCTCATCGGCTTGATGAAGGACGCCTTCCAGCCCCATCACCAACCCCTGCAGCCTCATCAACCAGCAGTAGTAGATAAGAAAATGGTCGAGAAATGTTGGAAACTAATGGATAAGGTAGGCAATGTATGATAGCTACTACAGTAACTGGTGATACATTTCCCAGGGGAAGGCCTATATTTTGCTTTTTAATATCAGCAACACAACATGCTTTCAAGCAATGTCATAGGTAGAGTTCATTTATTTAGGCACTTGTCTTCTGAGTTGTCTACTGTGAAGTAACCACACGTTTTAATGCAATGTTAACATTGTTAACGTTGGTTCAATATAGTTAATGACATCCAATACTAAAAATTATATTTGTAATTATATGTATATTACTTTGAAAAACAACAGCAATTATTTAGTGCCCTACTGACTGGGTTAACGTCAGTCACAAGCCTCAGCTATTTCGGAGGTGTGTTGGTGACTGACTGAATCTGAGTGGAATCTGACTGAGCTTTAAATAACTAATAATATTAGACCAACCTGATTTCTATTATAATGTGATAACAGACTAATGCTGACTAGATGCGGAAGTAAAACTTGAAAAGCATTCTTTATGAAAAGCACTTCTTTTTTTGAGTGGTGGAGTTGGTCTCATGCAACTGTTGATCTTTTCAATAAAAAAAAATGGAGCCCAACTGATTACTTTGGTTTAATGAAAGATTATTCATACCCAAGAACTTTGGATGGTAATGTGTAGATGAGTTAACTGCAAGTCTGCAACATCATTAACCGCCCTGTAAATTATTGGCTAAATCCCATTGTCACACACTGTTTCAGAAAATATTCTGTTTACTTAAGAGAAGTGTGTGTGTGTGCGTGTGCGTGTGCGTGCACGTGCGTGTGATGGTCTGTCCTGAATGTACCAATTACATTTGTTAACAGTGGTTATCTTATTTTTATTTCACCAGCTCTAAAATACTCTGTGTCTTCCTGCTATCACGACCCATAAAGACATTACCATTAGCCTCCATGTATTCTATACGTCAGTGTGTTCAGCCTTAGTCAAAGCCGTGACTGTGATTAGGCCTAACACAAATGTATTTATTCGCTCAAACACTAATCAAAAGCTGGCCCGAGTAGCATTATTTGATACTAGGCCATAGACGCACTTGTGTCAGAAGGCATTAATAGAAAACCTTGGAAAAGTTTAGGCCCTATATATTAAGAGTTTGGTTCTTGGCTGCAAGCTTCAACTGGACACTTTGGCACATATTTATCCTGTTACATATTTGGTGTTCCATATTTAGGCAGTCTTAATCTTATCATAAAGCTCTTAGATAAATTGTATTGTTTGTGCTCGTGTGGATAGAAAAATTGTCTGCTGTCTTGATGTAGTGACTAGCAGAGGTACTCGCACACATTGGCGTAAATGTTGGTTTGACCATCATGACGTGACCAGTGATTCGACTAGCTAGCTAACCTCTAGGAGGCTCTACCCATCTTTCCTTTTGATTTTCAATCATCACAGGTGGTACGTTTGTGCCAGAACCCTAAAGTTGCGTTGAAGAACAGTCCCCCGTACATCCTGGACCTTCTACCAGACACCTACCAGCACCTTCGCACCATCCTGTCTCGCTACGAGGGTAAAATGGAGTCTCTGGGCGAGAACGAGTACTTCAGAGTGGTGATGGAAAACCTGACAAATAAGATCAAGCAGACCATGAGTCTGTTCAAGGAGGCCAAAGAGCGCATGTACGAGGAGAACTCTCAGCCTAGGTAAACAAACAAACAAGCAAGCACCCCTTTGTCCTCTCACTAAATAAATAGATAGATAGCATATCTCTGCTATGGTGTGTATGTGAAAGTGCATTATACCTGTCCTGGATTTCCTTGTTGCACTAGACATTTTAAATCATTTACAAACTGCTACTAAGGCTTTCGAATAATGGCCTGTAGGTATTTTTTTAATACAAGCGATGTTTCAAAGAGTAGCTAAGTATAAGAGTAGCTTTTGATAAGTGAATATTTTGAATATGCCTTAATTTTTGCAAGGGATGCCTCTGTGAGACTTTTTGTGCCTTTGAACAGTTGAGGGGGAGGTTGAGCACATCTTTATAGATGCAGATGCCGAGTTGAAAACAGGAAGACCTCTGAATCCTGTAAGGGAACTTGTGATTAGAATCGGTTAGGTGGTTTGTGACCTAAAGATTTAGATAAGGCTTCTTAGAAACTCATTCACTTTTGTTTTCTCAACATGCATTACAAATTAGTTATCAAATTAGGCTCAAACCTTTTTTTGGTTTGAATTCATTTACATTTATTTGAGGTCACAGCTCATGTGATCTACAGAAAAAAAAGCAAGTGCCATGGAACGGTGAACCAATGTTAAGATGCGCTTCCTTATTTCTTCTATTAAAGTCATTACTAAGCAAAAGCCCATCCTGTTTGCGTCATTCTCTTTAATACATGATATTTATCTGTCTAATACAGGAACAGTTTTCTCTCTACACGTTAAATTAATAAAACAAATGCATACAGCTTGTAAAAGGCCACCATTTATATCGTAAGAATAATAGCAAAAAAATGTGTCTTACTATCATGTTTTCAACCTTTTTGCTTTCATAATTTACAATTCGGATTATTTTATTTCTTGACCTTTCTTTTAAAGTAGCCGGACTAACCTTTGCAGTACATGTTGGGCTGACCTTTGGGGCATTAAGCAGGTGATTGTGGGAGAGCATGCAAGAGTATATAACTAAGTGATGAATCCACTGTCTGATGGTGTTCCTCTGTTTGTAGGCGGAACCTCACCAAGCTGTCCCTTATCTTCAGCCACATGTTGGCTGAGTTGAAAGCCATTTTCCCCAATGGCCTGTTCCAAGGAGACAACTTCAGGATAACAAAAGCAGACGCAGCGGAGTTCTGGAGGAGATCATTCGGGGACAATTGCGTTTCCCTTCAACCCCTGCTGCCCCCCCCCCCCCCACACACACACACACACACACAAAAAGCGCTCAGATTATTCGTTTTTCACTTTATTCACGTTTAAGAAAAGCTGTTAGAGCTACTCGAGTGGATGTAACAGTTAGGGTATGGTTGGTATGCGTGGCGTCTGTACCTTTGCCTCGTGACCCTCTGTTACATAGACATAGGGGTCTATACATACTGACCTTTGCTCTCCCCCTGTAGGACCATAGTACCCTGGAGGACTTTCCGTCAGGCGCTGCACGAGTTCCACCCCATCAGCTCAGGCCTGGAGGCAATGGCTCTCAAATCCACCATCGACCTCACTTGCAACGACTACATCTCTGTCTTTGAGTTTGACATCTTCACCAGACTCTTCCAGGTAAAGACCTCGAGGGACTTAAAGCTCTCTGCACCACATCCTCATTGCATTAGCAGAACAGCTTTATTCCTTAATGACATTACAAATCTCATGGCAAACAAGAGCTTGGAATATAGCCAAAATTGGTAGTAAAACAAGTACTTTAAAAATAAAAAAATTTCATTTACTGATCTGTTCTTGGGTAGGGGATTTCTTCATTTTGTATGTGCATGTTTTTTTTGGTTAGGTAATAGATTTGCATTGCAAATCCTTAATCCAAGTCGCCACCTGCATTCTTTGGAATTGGCAAAACAAAGGCCACAAAGTTGTGCCACTGTGTGTATGGGGGTTCATTTGAACCATTACTTGGGATGTAGGACTGTTTGACCTTCGCTTGTTCTCTCAAAAAGTCAAGAAGTCTTTTTTTTTCTCCTCTGTAAATCGCTAGAGTCTTTGCTAGAATAGGCTGGCCTCAAGATAGAGTGAAACCAAAATGGCATCTTTAAATAACTAATGGAGAACATGCTTGTTCCGTTAAATTGGCAGCATTGCAGGGTTTATAATAGTATGTACATTGTTTCTATTGATATCTTACTTAGGATGTGTATCACTCGTATGTGTTCAAGTTACTCACACTTATTTGTGGAAAAGATGGCCACAATTCTATATTTGGTTAGTGATCTGATTGGTGTTATAACGTAAACACTTTGTCCTGTCTTATTTTTGTGTGTGTGTGTGTGTGTGTGTGGGGGTGGGGGTGGGGGTGTTTCTTCTGCAGCCCTGGTCGTCTCTACTGAGAAACTGGAACAGTCTAGCGGTTACTCATCCTGGGTATATGGCCTTTCTTACCTATGACGAGGTCAAGGCCCGACTGCAGAGGTTCATCCACAAGCCGGGCAGGTAAAATATATTGTCTGTGTCTGTCATTCAGTCACTAATACTCTATTACTCACTAATACTCTCTACACTAATACTGACTCGCTAACCCGTTTATTTTTACTTTTCTTTCTGTTTTACGAGCCCACGTTCACGCGCTTGTTGTTTTTCTTCCACTCTCTCTTTCTTGTATCTTGCAGCTACATCTTCAGACTGAGCTGCACACGGCTGGGTCAGTGGGCCATCGGCTACGTGACTGCAGACGGTAACATCCTGCAGACCATCCCACACAACAAACCCCTGTTCCAGGCTCTCATAGACGGATACAGGGAGGGATTGTGAGTCTGATGAGAAGAATACATTTCATTTGTAGGGAGCTTTACTTTGTCAGAACAATCTCAAAGTGCTACAGTCACTCCTATACGTATAAGTATTTACTCACATCAAAAAGGAGTTTGAAATGTATCATACTCAACATTTCTAGAAGACGCATCTAAATGCATGTCAATTATATGTATGAAGGGAGAGATGGCGAGTTGAGTTATGTATTCATGTTGAAGGTGAGTTCTCCTCCTCCTCCTCCTCTTCTTCTTCTGTAGCTATCTGTTTCCCGACGGCAGAGCCCAGAACCCAGACCTCACTGGGCTATGTGAACCCTCCCCTCAGGATCACATCAAAGTCACACAGGTCTGACTAGCCCACCACACACACACACACACACATACACACACACACACACACACACACACATACACTTTGAGCTTCTAAGAGATGATGAGATCACTCTTCTTCTCTGGTTCTCCAGGAGCAGTACGAGCTGTACTGTGAGATGGGCTCCACCTTCCAGCTGTGTAAGATTTGTGCTGAGAACGACAAAGATGTGAAGATCGAGCCCTGCAGTCACCTCATGTGTACCTCCTGTCTGACCGCCTGGCAGTTAACGTCACTGTGTGTGTGTGTGTGTGTGTGTGTGTGTGTGTGTGTGTGTGTGTGTGTGTGTGTGTGTGTGTG
>JAVQIZ010232257.1:0-11804 GCA_036023535.2 Galaxias brevipinnis | reverse complement strand
TGTGATTACAGAATCCCTTCACAACGTTGACTCAACCATCTTTCAATTTTTCTACTCCTTGACTCCATCCAGACTGCCACCCAGACTTTGGCCGCTCTCAAACTCCATGTTCATTTTGTTCTGTCTGTGTGTGTCCTCTGCCTCCGCGCTCTTGGGCCAGGCAGGCATCAGAAAGCTCGCCGGGTTCTCCGCCGACGTGGCCGGGACGGAACGACCCTGACTCCGACCCCGCGAGCCACACCTCACCCTGGTGCACAGCAGGTAGAAGATCTCCATCACGTTGAGGAGCAAGGAGACGCACGCCACCACCAGCATGAAGATGATGAAGATGGTCTTCTCCGTGGGCCGGGACATGTAGCACTCCACGATGAAGGGGCAGGGCTTCTGGGAGCAGGGGAACATGGGCACCATGATGAAGCCATACAGGTAGTACTGACCCAAGATGAAGGCCGCCTCGATGACGATCTTCACTACCAGCTGGGTCATGTAGCTGGCCAGGAGGTTGCCTTTGATGGTGACCTTGCCCTTCTCGTTGGTGTATTTGGGTTGCTTGCAGGTCCTCAAGGGCTCGCCGGGGCTGGCCATCACGAGCCTCATCTTCTTCTCCTGATGAGTGACGTGCATGACGTGACCGAGGTAGACGAGCGTGGGCGTGGAGACGAAGATGATCTGGAGGACCCAGAAGCGGATGTGGGAGATGGGGAAGGTCCAGTCATAGCAGACGTTCTCACAGCCGGGCTGCTTGGTGTTGCAGATGAAACCCGACTGCTCGTCGCCCCACACACTCTCAGCGCCGGCGCCCAGAACCATGATCCGGAACAGAAAGAGCACGCTCATCCAGATCTTCCCGATGACCGTGGAGTGGGACTGGACCTTGTCCAGCAAAGTCGAAAGGAATCCCCAGTCTCCCATCGTTTATGATTAGAAGTCTCTGCGTTTTGGGGAAAACAAAAACAACAACAAAGACACAGCTCATTGATAACGTGACAACGAGATGGAAAGCAGCACAAAATGAAAAAAACGAAATCAACCACTTTAAATGTAGAGTCCACACGTACAAATGAATCAGATGGTGGTCCAGTTGTATCGATGACTCTTTATATGGTTCCTAGTCATAGAGGAGCGATATTAACTTATTCCAACGTCTCAGTGCTGATAGTTAATAAAAGGCTGACCGAGACTTCAGGAACATCTTATCTCACAAATTGAAATAAAGCCAACATTTTGTTTTTATTAATTATTAATCCACTGGCCTTCTGCTCAACTGCACAAGAAAATGGTTGTAATACAGCTATAGATAGAAACATATCTTTCACATATTATTTTGATTTTTTCCAATATGTAATATTGTTTTCAATATAAACTAGTCACTACTAGTGATGAAAACGTATTACCTTAACAATATTATTAGAACAACAAATGAGAATATATAATGGATTACCAAAAGCTCATGTTAACCCAGAAGCAAAACATTTGGTTTAAAAAAATATTATATATATATATAAATAAAAATAATAATATATATATTAAAATAACAAAAAATAATGTATACATATATATATTTTTTAAAACATGGATGCATGTGTACGTGCATTTGTGTGGGTAGACAGCGTTCATGCTGCTTACCTGTTAGCCTCCGTGTGTGAACTCTCCCTCTGTCAAAGACACACTGATCACTAACTTCAGTTTGAACCTTGGAGTTTTAGGAGGCTGTGGCAGGCACACGCTGCACTCGTCTTGGGAATCATTGAGTTACACAACATCTGCTTTTACTGTCACACCACGCACAATCAGCAAATAGAGTTTGAAAAAAAACAACAACAAAAAAAACATCAAGTTCACTCCCAGAAGACCTGACTGATGTGAAATGATTGACAAGTGCTTTATAAAAACACAGGGCAGGTCATCACCTTGGTGGTGGTTTGGGGGGGGGGGGGCTTCATGAGGACGTGACATACTTACAATGACTGGCAAGACAAGAGCTGTTTCCTGATTAAGATGATGCAACCAAAGATTAACGCTAGCTACAGTGAATTTACACAATAGACACTGCTACTTATTGATTTAGGAAGTAAATCGAATACAGAAATTCACCAATCTCACGACTATGTAGTTCAACAGAGACATAAATTAAGAGATTGAAACAAATTAAATTAAGTGAACCAGATAAGGGACATGAAAAAGAAAGATTTATTTGATCCAAAAACATGTGTTACATCATGGTATCTGCATAATTTTATGCACAATTTAAGAGCTTACACTGACGTAGAAGATAATGAACTGGAATGTATTGACACACACACTGCAGACTTCATGACCTAGTAGTATGTTATTTTCTGATTGCAAAACACAAAAGAGGTTATTTTCAGTCAACACATGCTGCTTGTGTGTGAAAGAGACACATGTACCAATGCTGACTCTGCCTTTGCCCCTTCTCCCAACCTTTCTGCACACACAAATACACAATCACAAACACACACACACACACACACACACACACACACACACACACACACACACACACGCACACACACACACACACACATAGAAATACAACTTTGATCACCTCCCTGACCCCACCTGCACACACACACACACACACACACACACACACATTTCAACATCTAGACCCCGCATGCAAACACAGACACACACATACATAAACACACAAAAACACACATGCACATGCACATGCACACACTCACACACATACACTCACACACACACACACACACACACACACACACACACACACACACACACACACACTAACAAACACACACACAAACACACACACACACACACATCAGATATGGATCTCCTCCATGTTGTGGTTCTCTGACGTCATACTCTTCGTGCTCTCATTGACCCCGGGGGTACCCTGACCTCTGGCCCCTCCCATCTTCTTCCCTTGCAGCTCCATCTCCAGGTTGACCCAGTTCTGTATCATCTGGTCCCGGTTCTGGTTCTGGTACAATGTCTTCTTCTCCAGGAAGGGAGGGGTCACCGGCGTAACAGTGTAGTCCTTCCTCCGGGACACACACTCCTTCAGGGCCCTGCCACAGAGGTAGACCAGCTCCACCAGGTTAAGGAACAGAGACGCGCCAGCCACGGCCAGCATGAACCAGATGAACACCGTCTTCTCCGTGGGCCGAGACAGGAAGCAGTCCACCTGGTGTGGGCAGGGGAAGCGGCTGCAGGTGTAGCGAGCCTGGAGGGTGAAGCCGTACAGGAAGTACTGGCCCACCATGAAGCCCACCTCCAGCAGGGCCTTGGCGAGGACCTGGAGGACGTAGCTCCGGAGGAGCTGGCCGTGAAGGCTGATCTTACCGCTGCTGGAGCTGTACTTGGGGACTTTGTAGCTCTGTCTGAGGAGTAACATGGTGCCATGATCCTCCGTCATGGCCTGCTTCTTGATCCTCTCCCTCAACTAACCAGTAAAGACAATCATATAGAAGTCAGTTGTGATTACAAAACAATATATGAATTAACTGTAAGATTTTTTAGTTTTAAATGAATATCATACAATTTGATCAATGCATATCATGAGTAAATATGTAAATGACCTATGGAGGTAGAAAGCGGTAGCATCAAACCTTCTTCTCCCTGTGGACCACATGCAGAACGTGCCCCAGGTACACCAGCGTAGGCGAGGCCACTGAGATGATCTGCAGAGCCCAGAAGCGCATGTGTGAGATGGGGAAGGCTTTGTCGTAACAGACGTTCTCGCAGCCGGGCTGCTGGGTGTTGCACACAAAGTCGGACTGCTCGTCGCCCCACACCCTGTCGGCGGCCGTGCTCAGGACCAGGATGCGGAAGACGAAGAGGACGGTGAGCCAGACCTTCCCGATGACCGTGGAGTGAGACTGGACTTTGTCCAGCAAACGGCCCAGCAAGTCCCACTCCCCCATTTCTTACGCAGACCGTACAAACTGCAGATCAAAAGAAAAGCAGTACACTTAAGTTAAACTGCTACTGAAACATGAAGAGTCAATCATTTCTATTACTACCAATGTGTCAAAACAACTAGATTCATTTTTAAAATGACCAGCAGTGATCCCAGAGTAAACCTAACTGCAACGTTAATAATTTATTTTAGCTGATTGTGAAGAACAAGGGGTTAAAATGGATTTTTGCAAAAAAAAAATTTAAGTTTTGCCGTACACAGAGTAAATCTACCACAGTTTAAAATGGAATATGATAAACTCCCGGTCGGCCATCTTTATCAAGGCCACATCATATCAGGTTGGACCAGAACAATGATAACCGAGGCACCAAAGGCTGATTCTGAGTGTCCATAACATACCCTAACAGCAGGCTGGGAACAAGGACCTGACCTTGTTCAAACCTCAAACATTATCAAGCTCTACACTGCAAAAAAAAGAAAGGTAGTGCAAGCAAGACCAAATATTTTTTATCTAATATTTTCTTATTATAATGATAAATTATTTTCCTCCAAATTGTGGATATTGGAGTTTATGTTGTTTCAAGTTGTTTCAAGTTATTGCAACTAGTTTTAGGTTTTGAGATATATATTTGATAAGTTAGAATTCAGGAACAAACATTACAATTTACTTTGGTAAGAATCTGAATTGAATTACCACACTGACTTGCCACTTGACTGAAACATTTCATAATGTTTCAGTATCAAAACAGCCTCTGTTTTTTTTCATTATTTAATGCAATATCAAATTGAGAAACTAGACCAAATTCCCTCTCATTGTGAAAACTAAGGTGTGAGCCATGCACTTTCTAAAAACCTTTTATTTTTATTTTGCTTTAATAAAGGACATCAGAATTTTTGCTTTTGTCACAATCTGATGAGAATTCTTCTTTTTATAAGATGTTTTAAGCACTGCTTGATAATCCTTATCCTATATTTCATCAATCACAAAAGAAAATCACAAAAAAACAACATGCTCTTAACTTACCCGAGCCGTTAGAAATAACAGGGAAAACGTGTCTCGCCAGGAGAACTATGAAAAATGAAAGAGTGTGGGTGATGGAGCCACAGCACAATTGTATCTATCCCTTGAACATCTTATCAGGAAGGGCACCATCCAATCCACAGCAAAAGAACTGCAAATCCCAACATGAACGGTTAGTGGATCATTCAACCTATGCAACACATTTGAATTTGTTGTGTTTATGTAATTATGCATGATATTCTGTGTGTTGTCATGTTGCCTGGTACTTGGACCAGGTCATCACTGTTAAAGAGAATTCGTTCTTAGCTGACTTACCTGGTTAAATAAAGTTATGATTATATGATAGGAGCTAAGGAAAGTCATACTGTAGAACTACAATCCCTAACCTGAACGTTTAGTGGCTCATTCAATCTATGCAACATATTTGATAGGAGCTATGTTGTACTGAGTCAACCCTGGTTATTTGCACTCAAAAATGTAAACTCTTCCTTTTCCCTGTAAACTGTCATTCAAGTAAATCTCAAACCAAGTGAGAAGTCAATACATTACACAGCCTGCGCCTTGAGCTCATATAACCAGATGATCTCTAGACAAATGAAAAAACAACAATTAAAATCTAAACTTTAAATCAAAGAATGTGGTAATGATTCATTTAAATATTGTTTTCTTGAATGTATACTTAACTACATTTTTCTTGATTCTGGCAAGTGAGTTGTAAAATTACTTAAAAAGTACTAGTGCAAATTGTTACGAGGATTTTATCAAGTAAATTATACAAAGCATTTTTTTCTTGACTGTACATTAGTATATACATTATTTGCACCTATGTGTATATGGCATAGTCTAGTAGCTGAGCTTTATGGTATAATTTTGTCTCACGTGTCCCTGAAAGGTCCTCATTAAAACTTGACTTGTCAACATAGCTTCCACTGAAGTAAATAAACCACATGATCTTATATTCATATGAAAATCTAACAAAAAGACAATATTTTAGATACAAATAAGCTGAGAATGGAGCACAATTGATTGTATGGTCATTTTAATAGTAAACATGATTATAACTTTAAAATGATATATATATATATATATATATATAGATATATATATATATATAATCATCGATCAATACGTATCACTCATAAATATATATTTCAGCAGTATTTCCATAATAAAATAACCGCATCAAAAGTATGCCAACAGCTTTCTTCAAGTTTAACTCATAAACTATAAGTTATTTTTCAAACAACACTGTAATGCAGTATTTCATATTAAAATCTGCATACAGAAAACCTCTAGATCCCAGAAAATACATCTCCATGACAACCTTGCATTTCAGTGCATGTGATAACACCCACAAGATGTTTCAATATAAAGTCTTTGAATACTGTACCATCTTATCAGTCACTTCAATCTTGCCATTGCTCCCTCAACAGCCACTGATATAAATACTCTTCAGAGTGTAACAGACTAGCTAGTCATGAGTGTAGTTTCCATTAACTAAGAAATATATATATATTAAAAAAAAAAAACTCAAGAGGATTCGATGAGTCAGCCAATAAGACTGCAGGAATTGGATCTAACCACGTCAGACATGTAGAGTGACACTGCGTCCATATTTTACCTCGTTACCTTTTAAACTCCAACTGTAATAATTGCATACTCAAAACTTATTCCTGAAATACCATAAAAAGATTTGTATGTACCCGAAAAAGAGTTTACCCCCTTTTTAGAAGATAAACAGACACATTCTATTCCTTAAGAGTTTGGTTGAGTCCAGTCCGGTCCAGCGCGATAGGGCTTAGCTTAGCCTGTCATGTGAGGAGGGGACGCTCTCATCACACGGGATCCTAGCAACCAAATCCACTGTGGAATGCACTGCATGAGCCCATACTGAAGACAGACAGAAAAGGGGAAGAGTTCAAAGGTCATTACCAATCTCAACGTCGACTTGAGAACATTTTTACAGCATCTAGCATGGCCCTTTATCAACACCTTCACTTGAGTCATACTACAATTCAGACTTAACATTTCAAAGTCGTTTAAACAAGGTGTAAATAAAATGGACCACTTTAAAGGTCAAACAGTGTCTCTACTAAGCACAGAAACAGCCATTGATATTACAAACTTAACTCTACATTTTACCTGTAGGGTGTGGGGCCTGTCCTGTACAACATTGATATTACAAACTCAAGGGGGGTGGGGTCAATCCTACAGTGTACCTGTAGCGTGTGGGGCCAGTACCCCGTGGTCCGGTGCGAGACCCCCAGGGTGGAGATGGCGTGACGGGCGTACACCTCCGGTTCGGGCACCAGCCAGCGGGCCGCAGCGTACGACGGCTGCCCGTGGGTCTCCACCATCATGGGGACCAGGCTCTGGACGAAAATGCCTTGCCGGCCGTACTCGTGGTGCAGAGATAGGGATAAGTTGTCTATGTAGGCCTGGGATGTGGAGAGGGGAGAGACGAGGCGTGAGACAAGGAGGATACACAGTGGCAAAGAGCCTTTTGAGTATAATACGTTTAAGGCATGACAGTTAAAGGAAAGCACTCGGAAGATGTTTTATCAGAGTCCTTGTGGGTGTGTGTGTCCTTGTGTGTGTGTCTGTGACTGTGTGGGTATGTTTTCAAGAGTGTTTTGAGAGAGAGAGAGAGAGAGAGAGAGAGATTTTTTTAATTTAGTTTTTTATGTTTTCAACTGGTAAATAAAAACATATAGCTGTGTGTGTGAGTATGAAAAAGATGTTGTCTCACCGCGGAGGCAGTGAGAGCGGCTCGGCCAGACGAGTGCCCGCAGCACGCCCCTGAAGATATGTTCACCACCGCCCCCCTTCTCCGCTCCACCATCCCCGGTAGAACCAGCCTGGTCATCAGAGTCACGGCGCCAATGTTCCTGTTGATGATCTCCCACAGGCTTTCCTCGGACTGATCCGTCAGGTACTGGGGCTGAGCCAGCGACTCGTCCACGCAGTTCACCAAGAAGCCCACGTCTTTCCCTCTCAGGGCGTCTCTGATTGGCTTGCTGGCGGCCACCTGTCCCTGCGTGAAGTCGGCAAGGACTGGCATGGCGTCCACTCCGAAGCTCTGGGAGAGGGAGGTGGCAGTGTCCCTTACTCGGAAACTGTCTTGGCTAATGAGGATTATGTTCACACCTTGTCTGGCCAGTTCCTCGGCATAGGCTTTGGCTATTGCTTCCGAAGCACCTTGGTAGAGATCAAAGAGTATTAAGTTTGGTACAGTTGATTAGCCTACGTCATGTCTGAAATCCAATTAATCACAGAGAGAATTTTTAAATAATAGAATTATACTATAGTATTATGCTACCAGCGATTTACTTTGAAAGATGAATATAAAACTTTATGAAAACCACTACAACTGTTACTGCAATCACTGAACTACTTTCTTACCATAAATAACAGCCCATTCTCCAAACCTATGAGACAGGCGTTTGTTTGGGATCATGCGAGGGAGAAAATGCACCCTGACCAAATTGTAGCAATCCCGCAGTAGAATGACACCTTTGCTAGCAGTGTACAAAGCACCCACCAGAGCCAGTGTTTCCATGTAGGAATTGCATGACCGAGCAATTTCTTTGTACAATAAGGGAAAGCTGTCAACAGCAGCCATTGCTTGCTAACGACGTTAGATGTAAATGACAATGTATTGTTGTTGTTTGTTTAGCTCTAGCTACTAAAGCAGGTAAACCAAAGGTTACGTTGAACTCAAATTAACTTAGGTACAAAAGAACTGCTAAAGCTGAGCATTCTACTCAAAGCTATTGCTACAATATACTTTTTAAAGTAAACACGAACCTAATCCACTAAAAGCCACTACGCACATTAGCGTCCACACGTTCGAGTCCCCGGAAAAAGTACCAAACATGAAGAATCACGTGACCGTACGTAACGAACTTTAAAGGAACAGTCAAAAAAAAAAAAAAATAAGGTCACTAACCAAGCAAATAAAAAAAGTAAATGATTGTATTTACCCATTTAGGACAAATAATACCATATTTGTTATATTTATGTGTCTTCTGATTTTTCATTTATTGTATTTGTATCTGAGTCAAGAGCAAGACGTTTATTTATGTCCCACAATGCAATAATATGATGCTCTGGCGTTACTATAGAGATGGAGCCTCATCATTAGCATGGTTCGACAATGTGTGCTGAAGTTTGCTTGGAAAAAACGTGTACTCTTGTAACTACCAAGCAATAGGTTTAGTATTAAAACATAAAGCTTGAAAACTAAGGGTATGTAAGCATTGCGTTTACTTAGTTTGGTTATCCATGTATAAATAGATATTTTTAGACGTCGTTGCTAATGCTAGCGACGCGGCTGTGTTGTTGGCTTGTAACGTTAGTTGGCCGTTAAAACGTTTAGCCGGTTTATCATATCTGTCTTGATTAAGGGAAAAACACATTTCAGCTATCGCATTTATTTTTATAGAAACGGCAGATACCAAGCTATTCTAATCCAAACTAACTGACTTTAGCCATGCTGATCCTCTTCGCTGCACATTTAACCTGGGCTAATAATGCTTTCCTAACCTAGACTAGATTCGAGGATCCTCGCTCTGCATTCAGGCTTTAGTGTGCAGAAAAAGACAAGACCATTAACTAAACTAAAGGGAATATCATCTGCGAAACTTTCCACGTCTTTCCAGGAGAGGCGAGGCCCGCCACAACCATGTCCCAGCTCTCGGCCGAAGATGAGGCCGAGCTTCAGACACTGCTTAGGCAGCTTCTGAGGGGCGTCAAAGAACGCATCTCTGGAGCTCCGTCTATAGAGTGCGCTGAAGAGATCCTCCTTCACTTAGAGGAGACCGACAAGAACTTCCACAAGTGAGTCAAGTCATGAGTTGGCATGCTGCCTAGTATTAGGCTACAGGCCCTATGAGAGCTACTATAGTCCGATGTGTGTGTATATATATATATATATATATATATATATATATATATATATTTTTTTTTTATGCACATATCCATACACGTTTTTTTTTTAACCTTTTTTTTTTTGTCAAAGAGAATTGTGCAATGTTTATCCCTAGTTGATCTAATCTCGAATGTTGCTTACACTTATCCCATCTCTTTAGATCTAGTATGTCAGCACCCTTGCTTCGAGATAATTCTCATTGTCATGTAACCCCCCCCACCCCCCTAGCTATGAGTTTGTCAAGTACCTGCGTCAGTACGTGGAGAGCTCCCTGGGAGCGGTCTCAGAGGAGGAGACTGAGAAGTGTGCCAGAGGAGACGGACACGCCACAGGCTCCGGTCAGGACACTTTGGTCCACGCCGTCACCAGGAGGGTCAGGGAGTCCCCCGAGTGAGCCCATTAATTATCTCTATCTGTCGCTCGCTCTCTCTCTCTCTCTCTCTCTCTCTCTCTCTCTCTCTCTCTCTCTCTCTGTCTGTCTGTCGCTCTCTCTCTCTCTCTCTCTCTCTCTCTCTCTCTGTCTGTCTGTCTGTCTGTCTGTCTGTCTATCTATCTATCACTCTCTCTCTCTCTCTCTCTCTCTCACAGTAGTAGATGGGAGTACACAGGGGTTCATAGTGCCTTGAAGTAACACGGAGCGTTGTCATGGTGACGTTCACCGTGGAACCTTTACAATAACACAGCATTTGTCGTTTAACAGTTACTGCAGACGTATCATGTAAAGTGTATTGAATTGGTCCCAGCACTAGTTGCACCTAACAATAATACTGATCATTTAACCATGTATAGACTTCTCAGCTGATACAATTCAGTTTCTTTCTCCCCAAAAAGTTTTATTTAGAAATATGTAAAACAGTCTTGTCTATCCCAGGTACGATCAGATGATACAGAGCCTGAAGAACGCGATGATGGTGGTGGTGGAGTCGCTGATCGACAGGTTCGAGGAGGACCTGCTGAAGAAGGAGGAGATGCAGCAGCTTAGGGAGGGAGGTCAGCCGCACGACCCCTCCAACAGCCACTACACGGACAACTGCTCCGACAGCGACTCCTCCTTCAACCAGGTGATTATGGGCAATGTTACGTTTAGGTCAGGTTTATTATACATGATATTATTGTATTATTTTTATTAACAGACCATATTGTTTAATATTATTATTATAATAATAATAATAATAATAATAATAATGAACACACACTGTGTATGTTACTGTACACATACTAAACACACTGTGTGTATGTTACTGTACACACACTAACCACACACTGTGTATATTACTGTACACACACTAAACACACACTGTGTGAATGTTACTGTACACACACTAAACACACACTGTGTGTATATTACTGTGCAGAAATGGGAGCAGATCGAGGGGAACGCCAAGCTCCGTCACGTGGGCACCAACCTGTGCCTGGACAGCCGCAGTGCCAGGGTGGGGGGGCTCACCGTAGAGGTCTGCAGCCCCAACCTCAACCAACAGTGGAAGTTCACCCTCAACCTCCAGTCCTAGAGGGCGCCACCCGCCGCAGTGACACAAACACAAAACAAACACGCCTCCTCCTCCTCCTCCTCCTGCTCCGGGGGCGGGGACAAGCCTGAGCGGCGACGAATCAAAACAGCCAGCATCACGCAGGGATCTGCCCCCAGGGGAGGGACTTTAAAAGACTTGGAGGAAGCAGGAAACTGACCATATTTGGAGGAGTGGTAGTGGCGGCGGTGGCGATGAAGAGGATGGTGATGAAGATGTTTCCCATCCTAACACATACCTCAGAGCTTCACCTTTGGTCCTGAAAGAGAAATTTTTTTGTTTGTTCTTTTCAATGGAAACGAGATGGGGGATTCTTTTTTGGTCTTTTTCGTTTTCCGGGGGGGGGGGGGCGCGGGGGGGGGGGGGGGGGGGGGGGGGGGGGGGGGGGGGGGGGGGGGGGGGGGGGGGGGGGGGGGG